>JAODAL010009639.1:52500-109569 GCA_025379985.1 Phyllomedusa bahiana | reverse complement strand
TGGCCTTTGTCATAGATAGAGAATTTTTAAATCTGAGAAATCTTTTAAAAAGAACTGACCTTTTATCCCCAAATCTGGTGTGGTGATTACTGGTTTGCTTTAAGATGGTGACTAGTATCTCGGCAGTGATAATCTATCACCTGGCGACTCACTGTGAATGGTCGATACCGCCACTCCCTTTTGCTGCTATGTGCCGCTCCATGCCTTTACCTTCTTCAGCATTTGCACTGGCATTGTGTTGGTGAATGCTTCAGTGCACATGTGGGCTGGTCCTTGTGCCAGTGCATAAAGCAATTTATTCAGCCACATATGCCTGTGCTTCACTGGAATTAAAAGGGACCCTTCTCTTTGTGTTATTGCCTGAGCAATCAGTTATGACTAGTCCTTTCTCTGCAATGGTGTTTCTACTATGTGGCTCCTTTGTTCTCTGGCTTGATTTTTATCCTTATTGCCTTACACCTGCAAAGACCTTTGGATAATATTCGGTGTCTACTGCCCTGACCTATCACCTATGTGATCACAGTTATTGCCTGATCTTTTTGAACCATATTCTAGCACATCTGTTGACTGCACCAAGCATATCTGACTGGGCTGCTAACTAGGGGTAAAATGGTGAAGACCGGAGGCTCCTTAGACTCCATTACTTGGTGTCGGCATTTGCCAAGTTGATGCACAACTAAGGGATTCGCCTGCACCTCCAGGTAGGAGTCCTGTGTAACCTATTATACTAGTTGGTTGTTGCGAAATACTGCAAAGCAATAAGCAATCCTAAATAAAGGTGTGCAGCACCAGTGGTGTATAGGTGGCTAGATAGTCTAGTTCTTGTATGGAGGCCTCAGAATTTATAGCCATGCCTTTTTTTTATCACAAATAGTTTCTCGTGCTTTTAGATAAACATGAATACAAACCTCCCCATCCTTTTCCTTGTAAACAGCTTTTGTTTTTTACAATACACAATTTCCACGAACATGTAAACTAGTCATACATATTTAATAATTAGCTGCAATGGTCAGTAATCACAGTGACGAATAAAATATTTTCATTGCTGACATTTTGCTTCTAAAATCACCACCAAAGTTAATGTCGGCTTGTAATTATTTAAAGTCGTAGCTGCTACTGCCGAGAGTGATTCTAAAGTCTGCATACTCGTTTAATTATTCAGTTCCATTGCCGTCTTCTCTCTACCAATAAAAAAGGATTAATCGGTTTCATGCTTCCATGTTATTGCTGTGTGATGTCGCTAATCCCCTGGATGGCAGAGGTTTCAGCGATGTAATGCTTTGCCCCTCTTGTGGAAAAGGGTTAAGGATGTGAAAAAAATGATAGGTGTTGAAAATGAAATTACAGGATATAAATAAGCATGAAAATGGTGGTATCGCAGGCTGGCAGAGGGCCCAACAAGCAATTTTTTCTGATTCACAACAATAAATAAATAAAACATAGTAATGATCTCAGCTTCAAGGAGGAAATTGACCAAGCTCACAAGGGAATCTAAGAGGTATTTAAGACATTTGTGTGGGGCGTGATTTTACCTGCTTGATTCACTCTAATATCTGTCTTGGTTTTAATGGTAGGGAAGAGCTGGACTCATTAGCTCTCTGCAGAAACAGAACAGTTGGTAATCAGGAAGTCTCGAGGATGCGTCAGACTTAGAAAAGGAATAAGCAAATCCAATTTCTTATTAATGTGTTTTTATTTTCTTTTGAAATTCTCACAGGAATATTCTCCTTACTGTGCAGCTGGAAGACTAAGATATAGTAATCCTGCATGAGCTCATTCATAAGGAACTACATCACAGAGATACAGTAGGATAGTTAGGTTACAAACAGCTTGTGTACCTGTAATACCAATGAATATAGATCAGCCTTCAAGAGTTAGAACCAGCATGATAGGAGAGTTATGGAGAATGAGAAAATTGTGGCTGAGTGCTTTCGAGCGGATATAGAAAGGAGCAATGCTAGACTAGAGCAGGACCCCTAAGATCATAATAATAAAACTAGGTGATAGACTTAGCTGGAGATGTGACTTCTCACCTACCACCCTTCCTCTTTAGGGATTTCCCATTTCTGGGAACGCGTGTTTGGTGGTGTTGGTGGGGGGGTGGAGAGTGTAGACAACAGTGCCAATGCTTGTAAACAGGCGCACCATCCAAAGTTGCATGTCCAAAACACTGAAAAACCTTCATCGTTAACAAAAAACTTTTCAAGTCTGTACACAGGGTATTCACGCTGTTCTTTTGCCCCCATGGAAAGTGCACTAATTATATGCACCACTTGTACTACAGTAGCTGGTCTGCGAAATTAGGTCAGACGGTCTAGTCTGAGACCCCCATGTTCATCAATGAGTTCTGGGCAACCATAACCCTGTCATTGGTTTACCCGTTATCTTTCCTTGGTCACTTCTGATAGGTATAAGCCACTGCCTACTAGAGAGACTTCAGAAGACCTGCTGTCATGGAGATGCTTTGACCCAGTTGTCACACCATCACAGTTTGGCTCTTGTCAGAACTGGTCAGATCCTGATGCTTGCCATTTTACCTCCTTACAACGCATCAGTGACAAGAACTAACTATTCACTTGCTGCCTTATATATCCTACCCCTTGCTGGTGTCATTGTAATGAGATAATCAATATTAATCACTTCACCTGGTTTTAATGTTGCACATGATTGGTGTATATTGTTTTGTATTATGCTTCACCAAGTAAAACCATGGTAGAACTCCAGCTAAATGCATAACTACCCTAGACCACCACGTAGAACATAAATTGATGTTAGCTCCTTCATCACATGAGGCCACAGGACATATTAGGTTTTAAGTGCCAATCCACTCTAGACCACCAGGAGTATGACATGAATATTATCAATAACCCCAAACCACCCTATATAAAAATGTACGTAGGAAGTTGGAAAAGTCTATATAAGAAAAATATATTTTTTTCTTTACCTTGTAGATGCCAAGTCCCTTGAAATACCTCCTTAAATCCTACATTTGACGCTATGTATAGAATAGTAAAACTCCAATGACCTTTAGGAACATACTGTCAGTTTTGAACTCTATAGTCTTTGTAATACTCTGTTCTCATTAAGTCACCACTGACTCCACATCATTCTGTAATGTACTGCCCTGACAGTGAGAGCTGTTATTTTGAGAGCTCTCGGTGGACCATCTTTACATCAGGATGTCTGTAAGATCATTGATTCAGGGAATGCTTGAAACAGTCCACCAATCAAAGAGTCTTGTTCTAAATGAACACTGCTTGACAAGTATGAATGAATTGTGGGATTTCAGGGTTCCAGGAAACACCCTGTCGATATAAGGGGGACAGTGTTAATCCTTATTTTTCCGATAATAGCAAGATAGATTAAATTATTGGTAAAGCTAAAAGGAAAATAATCAGAACACACTTTATAACCTTTCTGCAAATGCATTTGGGTAAAGCCGACATGACAGGCATCTCCACTATTGACTGTATCTGGAAAGTAATTAAGCATATGAGATATACTGACATATTTTCTAAATGTCCCAGCTATCCTCATAGGATCCATACCTTAGAGATATCACTTCTGAAATAAAATTGATAGGAAGGAAGAGAAGAAATCAATTAGATGTTTAGATAGTTGACTATAAATAAACAAGACAATATATCATTAAATAAAGGTTTATTTACATCAGTAGTATTAACCTTCCATTATATAATGGGGGTATCTCCAAGGGCATATGTACTATAGACCAAGCTGCTGCTATGGGACTCTTGGAGAGAGGAAGCCTAGTTCTGGTTGGCTCCATCCTCTGTGTTGTTAGATGACTAAAGCCTATGTAGGACTCGCCTCTGCAAATCCAGTCATGGTAAATGGGCCCAAGAATTGTGTAATGGGTAAAAACAGGCACTGGACCCTCCTGTGTTGGGTGACAAAAGTGCCACTGTGATCTTTGCTTAAGGTCTCCCGCTATCCTGTGTACTCCACTTATTTTGTTAAGGTGTCTACAAAACACAAAGACAAAAAATGCCTCTCAGGCAGATAGGTATATAGATATAGGTCCCCACAGGCAGTATACAGGTCCCCACAGGCAATATACAGGTCCCCACAGGCAGTATACAAACAGATAGCTCCCCACAGGCAGTATACAAACAGATAGCTCCCACAGGCAGTATACAGATAGATAGCTTCCCACAGGCAGTATACAGATAGCATTCCCCAACAGGCAGTATACAGATAGCTCTCCCCAACAGGCAGTATATAGAGAGCCGGCTCTCCCAAACAGGCAATATATAGATAGCCAGCTCTCCACAAAGAGCAAGATATAGATAGCCAGCTCTCCCCACCAGCCAGTATATAGATAGCTCTCCCCACCAGCCAGTATATAGATAACTCTCCCCACCAGCCAGTATATAGATAGCTCTCCCCACCAGCCAGTATATAGATAGCTCTCCCCACCAGCCAGTATATAGATAGCACTCCCCACCAGCCAGTATATAGATAGCTCTCCCCACAGCCAGTATATAGATAGCTCTCCCCACAGCCAGTATATAGATAGCTCTCCCCACAGCCAGTATATAGATAACTCTCCCCACCAGCCAGTATATAGATAGCTCTCCCCACCAGCCAGTATATAGATAGCTCTCCCCACAGCCAGTATATAGATAACTCTCCCCACCAGCCAGTATATAGATAGCTCTCCCCACCAGCCAGTATATAGATAGCTCTCCCCACAGCCAGTATATAGATAGCTCTCCCCACAGCCAGTATATAGATAGCTCTCCCCACCAGCCAGTATATAGATAGCTCTCCCCACAGCCAGTATATAGATAGCTCTCCCCACCAGCCAGTATATAGATAGCTCTCCCCACCAGCCAGTATATAGATAGCTCTCCCCACCAGCCAGTATACAGATAGCTCCCCCCACGCTCCTCCCAAACATATGGACTATATAATAATGGGTTATGTCCCAAAGGATTGGCGCATAGCAAATGTGGTGCCAATATTCAAAAAGGGGTCAAAAAGTGATCCAGGAAACTATAGGCCGGTAAGTTTAACCTCTGTTGTGGGTAAAATGTTTGAAGGTTTTTTAAGAGATGCTATCCTGGACTATCTCACTGAAAATAAATGTATAATGCTGTTCCAGCATGGACTTATGAAGGATCGGTCCTGTCAAACTAATCTCATCAGCTTCTTTGAGGAAGTTAGTTCCAGACTGGATCGAGGTAAGGAACTGGATGTCATATATTTAGATTTTTCTAAAGCATTTGATACTGTTCCACATAAAAGGTTGGTAAGTACAATAAGAATGCTTGGACTGGGGGAAAATGTGGGTAAGCAACTGGCTAACTGATAGAAAACAAAGGGTAGTAATTAACGGTACATACTCAGACCTGATCCCTGTTACTAGTGGGGTACTGTCACAGGTGCTCCTGCGACCCTCGTCCCAGGTTGCAGGCACTCCCGTGTACCTCTGTCGAGTGGCGCCGTTGCCCGCATGTCGGGCAGCGGCTGCGCTCGCTCTGCCGTCCGGGTCCCTGCTTACTTACCCGACCATGCTCCTGCTGAAGCTCCTGTCTATCCGGCACGCGCGCCTTTGCCTCCTAGGGCCAGCGCACCGGTAATTGGGTATTGCCGGTCGCTGCCCTTATTTAAGCCTGCCCCTTCCTGATTCGCTTGCTGGATCTTTAGTACCTTACCACCTACTGAGAAAGTGTTCCTTGTGTCTTGTTCTGATTACCTTGTACCGTACCGTTTGCCTCCATCCCTCGACCACGAACCATTGCCGCCTGTCCTGACCTTCCTGCCTGTACCCGACTACATCTACGCCTTACGATTTTGTACCATGCTACACCTCAGCTGCCTCCGTAAGCAAGTCATGTCAGGGGTAGCGACCTGGTAGACTCCCGCAGCAGCAAGTCCATCCTGCTATGCAGCGGGCTCTGGTGAAAACCGGGACCTACTTAGATTCCGCTCCCTGGCGTGGCTATTGCCAGTGCTTGCGGTGGTCCAGAGGATCCACTACTGTGGCCCGTGACAGTAAGATCCAGCCATGGATCCCGCCAAGGTGCCTCTGCCAAACGTCGCTGATCTTACCACCGTCGTGGCTCAGCAGTCACAGCAATTTGCCCAGCAAGCTCAGCGGCTCAACCAGCTTTCCACCATGATGCAGCAGCTCCTAGCCGCCCAGCAGCAGCAACCGATTCCCGTGGCACTCACCGCAACCGTTTTGTCCATTGGTCCGAAACTTCATCTTTCCATGCCGTCAAAGTTTGATGGGGACGCCAAGGCTTGCAGTGCTCCCTGCATGTCGAACTGATGGGGAGTCAGTTTCCTACTGAAAGGTCAAAGGTGGCGTTTGTGGTCAGCTTTCTCTCTGGGAAAGCCCTGGCCTGGGCTACCCCCCTCTGGGACAGGAACGTCCCGGTGACGGCCAACCTTGCCACATTCCTCACCGAATTCCACAGCACTTCTGCCGAGACCGCCTTGTTGAATCTGCGCCAAGGGGACTCATCTGTAGGCGATTATGCAGTGCAGTTCCGCACCTTGGCCTCGGAGATGTCGTGGAATGAAGCAGCTTTGACCACCACCTTCAAGAAGGGCCTCTCCAGCTGGGTCAAGGATGACCTGTCTGCCTGTGACCTCCCGTCTTCTCTGAGTAACCTCATCTCCCTTGCCACTCGGATTGACATCTGTTTCTCGGAACGTCAGGAAGGGCTCCGTCAGGAACGCGAACAGACTAGAACCCGTCGTCTCCCTTGTCTAGCTCCGGTATTCCAAAGGCTGCCACAGTTGCCCTCCTTGCCTGCTGCCGAGGAGGCCATGGAAGTGGATAGAGCCCACCTGTCCTCTCAGGAGCTATCTCGCAAATGGGAGGAGAACCTTTGTCTGTATTGTGCCAGCCCAAAACATTTCCGCAGATCTTGCCGACTTTGTCCTCAGCGTTCGGGAAACGTATGCACTTATGGTACATGGGAGAGGCGTCCCTAGGTGAGAGCAAAGCCTCTCCTCGTTTGACCATGCCCGTTCTCGTCGGCAATGGGTCAGGTTCTCAGTTTCAAGCCTCTGCTCTCCTGGATTCTGGGTCGGCTGGAAATTTCTTGGACGCTGCCCTGGTGTCCCAGTATAACCTCCCTGTGGTCTGCCTGGAGAAAACCCTACTCATCTCCCCTGTCAGTGGGGTAATCCTCAGGGTTCCAGTACCGTTCCGTAATGAGCCTCTATTCCTTCAAATGGGGGCTTTGCATAAAGAGAGACTTGTGTGTTACCCCGGTCTTCCTCATCCATTCTCCTGGGTCTCCCATGGCTGCAGCGCCATTCTCCCGTGCTCAACTGGCAGACGGGCGAAGTCTTGCGTTGGGGGTTGGAATGTCAGTCTCCCTGTCTGGTGGCACCTCGGCTGGTGCTTTCCGCTTCTCCTACTGTGCCGTCTAAGCCTTTGGTGGTCATTCCCGCTCCGTATCAAGGATTTGTGGACGTCTTCTCCGAGAAGCAAACTGAGACGTTGCCCCTCATCACCTCTATGACTGCCCTATTAATCTTCTGCCCAGGACGTCTCCTCCACGGGGCAGGGTTTGCCCACTGTCGGTACCTGAGACCTTGGCTATTTCTGCCTACATCAAGGAGAATCTCCAGAAGGGTTTCATACACAAGTCCTCCTCCCCAGCTGGGGCTGTGTTCTTTTTCGTATCAAAGAAGGATGGTTTCCTACGTCCTTGCATTAATTACTGAGGGCGCAATAAGATTACCGTAAAGAACCGCTACCCACTGCCCTTGATCACGGAACTCTTTGACCGGCTACGGGGAGCCAAGATATTCACTAAATTGGATCTGCGAGGGGCTTACAACCTCATACGGATACATGAGGGTGATGAATAGAAGACCGCCTTCAACACAAGCGACGGGCACTTTGAGTACCTGGTCATGTCCTTTGGACTCTGCAATGCCCCAGCCATCTTCCAAGAATTTGTCAACGAAATATTCCGGGATCTCCTGTACACATATGTAGTCCTCTATCTGGATGACATCCTGGTGTTCTCTGCCGACCTTGAGTCCCATCAAGTTCATGTGCGACGGGTCCTCAGGCGTTTAAGGGCCAACCACCACTATGCCATGCTTTAAAAGTGTCTGTTCCATCAGCAGAGTCTTCCATTCCTCGGCTACATCATTTCCGACAAGGGCCTGCAAATGGACCCCGCGAAATTTTTTGCCATTCTACAGTGGCCATGGCCTGTGGGTCTCCGAGCCATACAGAGATTTTTTGGGGTTTGCCAACTACTGCAGACATTTTACACCACATTTTTCCTCACTGGTGTCGCCTATAGTGCGCTGAAAAAGAAGAATGCTAATCCGAAACTCAGGCCAGCGGCAGCAGAGGAGGCATTTTCTAAGTTAAAGTCTTTGCCTCTGCACCCGTACTCTCCCGGCCAGATACAGAAAAAACGTTCTTTCTAGAGGTTGCCGCCTCCTCGGTGGGGGCTGGGGCTGTACTTACCCAGAAAGGGCCCAAAGGCAAGACCGTCACATGCGGTCCTTTTCTGCCGCAGAAAGGAATTACACCATTGGCGACCGGAAATTACTGGCCATCAAGCTGGCCTTGGAGGAATGGCGCTATCTCTTGTAGGGAGCTCGTCACCCGGTCAACATCTACACTGACCATAAAAACCTTCTATATCTCCAAACAGCTCAACGTTTAAATTCACGCTAGGCTCGATGGTCCCTCTTCTTTTGCCGGTTCAATTTTCTAATTCATTTCTGCCCTGCGGAACGGAATGTCAAGGCTGACGCTCTCTCCCGTGCCTTGGATGTGATTGGGGACGAGCCCGCTCCAAGGCACATTATCCCTCCAGAACGGCCGCACCCGTAGATCTGCAACGTATTCCCCCCCGGCAAGACATACGTTCGTCTGGCTCTACGGAAGAGGATATTGTCGTGGGGACACTGCTCTCCTGAGCTACTTATCTCATAGAGTTCTATGGGGAAAAGAAATGTAGAGCGAGCTCTGTTTGTGATTGGCTAAGTTAAAAGAGGCGCGATTATTTGGGCCAATGGGAGAGCGAGTGACGCTCTTAAGGGTTTTCTAATGCAATCTATAATAAAACTATACATGCCAGAAATCAAATGATAAGACTCACTAAGTTGTACCGATCTGTATATAAAATGAACAATAATATGGGGGTAACGAAAATAAACTAATACTTTAAATATTAATTCAATAAATTCATTTTTATTTTATTATTTTCATTAGCCCCATATTATTGATCATTGGCTAACGAAAATAAAGAAATAAAAATGAACTCATTGAATTCATTTTTATTTGTTTATTTTCGTTACCCCCATATTATTGTTCATTTTATATACAGATCGGTACAACTTCGTGAGTCTTATCATTTGATTTCTGGCATGTACAGTTTTATTATAGATTGCATTAGAAAACCCATAAGAGCGTCGCTCGCTCTCCCATTGGCCCAAATAATCGCGCCTCTTTTAACTTAGCCAATCACAAACAGAGCTCGCTCTGCATTTCTGTTCCCCATAGAACTCTATGAGACAAGTAGCTCACCCGCTGACTGGCTAAGCAGGACAAGCCTCTCTTCCCCCCAACCAATCACAGTACTAGAATATTTCCCATAGACAGTAATAACTTTTAGGGTGACCTTCTATCGCGCCCTTCTTGCTCCACTCAAAATAGACACACTACATATGATTGGTGGATTCATATCTCTCGCATGGTCTCAACCAATCAGCTCTTTTCTGCCTTTTTTACTGTATTTTAAACTGTCCCTCCTTTTCATTTGATTGGTCAATACTACTCCATAGGTTATAATGGTTCACTGTCGCTCCTATTCTGATTGGTTGTTTTTTGCCGACCATTGAGAAGAGCTTACAGAATTTGAATTTCTGTATTTCCCGGCAGTTTTCTATATCCCAATTCCTGATGTAACGCCGGTGACAGCGACAAACGCGTTGTTAGGGATTTGAGTGATATATGTTTTTAGAAGGTTTCAGCTCTTTTGCAGATAATATTTTACACCTAATAAAAACGCTTTTTTAAATCATACTCCATGTCTCACGGAGCTGAGAGCTGAGATTTCATTGCCCTGATCTCTCCAAAGACTGCAATGGAACAAAGTAGCTCGCACTCTGATTGGCCGGGATAGCCAAGCTCCCGCTAGCTCAACCAATCAGTTCTTTTCTGCCTTTTTTACTGTATTGTGAACTGTCCCGCCTTTTCATTTGATTGGTCAATACTACTCCATAGGTTATAATGGATCACTGTCGCTCTTATTCTGATTGGCTGGTTTATGCTGACCAATGAGAAGCGCTTACAGAATTTGAATTACTGTATTTCCCGGCAATTTTCTATATCGCAATTCCTGATGTAGCGCCGGTGACGGCGACAAACGCGTTGTTAGTGATTTTATTTATGTATGTGTATAGAAGGTTTTAGCTCTTTTACAGAGAATGTTTTACACCTAATAAAACAATTTATTTACTAATACTCCACGCCGCACGGAGCTGAGATTTCAGTGCCCCCATCTGTCCATAGACTACAATGGAACAAAGTAGCTTGCGCTTTGATTGGCCGGGATAGCCAAGCCCCTGCTACTTCAACCAATCGGCTCTTTTCTGCATTTTTTACTGCATTTTGAACTGTCCCGCCTTTTCATTTGATTGGTCAATACTACTCCATTACTCCATAGGTTATAATGGTACACTGTCGCTCCTATTCTGATTGGCTGGTTTCTGCCGACCAATGAGAAGCGCTTACAGATTTTGAATTACTGTATTTCCCGGCTATTTTCTATATAGCTATTCCTGATGTAGCTCCGGTGACGTCGACAAACTCGTTTTTAGTGATTTTATTTTTGTTTGTTTTTATAGACGGTTTTAGCTCTTTTTCAGATAATGTTTTACACCTAATAAATACAATTTTTGGAATCATACCCCATGTCTCACGGAGCTGAGAGCGGTGTACTGTTGTAACAGTCGACCTAGAGCACATTTTGCCCCATTCCATTACGTTCTCGCTTCACTTCGCCTCCTCCGGCTCATTTAGACCAGATTCAACTAGGTCTGCCTGTCGGAGCTGCAATGCGCCTCACTTTGCCGACCCGCGATCATGTATGCCTCGGAGTATTCGAAAGTGCCACATCCCGCCCCAGAACGCCCACACCACGCCCACTGCACGCCCCTTCATGTTAGGCGCAGCCGAAAGTGGCGAAGCTTGCGCCTAACATCGCATCCCTGCATCTGACAGGGGATTCGGATTGGTGAGCCACAGTTTTCGCCAGAAAACAGGCACAACTCCCGATCATACATGTCGCCCTTAGTGTCTGGTAGCCTGTGGAGCCCATAGCATGAACTGCTCCTCAGTTTCCCTTTTGTGCTCTCCTCATGCTATGGATAGCCCCGGTCTACCCATGTTACCCTTTGTGGATCCCAGTTGCACTTTAGAAGAAAACGCTGCATTGCACCTGCACTGCTCAATTGTCCATTGTGCACAGATGCCATGGCCTTTGGCCCTTTCTTCTTTTAGGTATGTGCATGTGTCTGAAGAGAACCAGTGGTTATTGCAATGGACACTACTCTTCAAAGTTCTAGGATTCAAGTACAGAGCCAAATATGCCTGTTATGTAAAGTTTACATGCTGTTAACCTACGCTCTTGATGTATATTATTAATGTGCCTTCATAATGTGCAATGTTCTCACCTGACTGATGTCATGCACCTGCCCCTGACCGAGGTATAACGGGTTTAATTTTGATAAATTTTTGGTTGAAAAGGCTTTTGTGGGTTATTGGAAAAGGGAACTCTCTAACCCTTTGTTTTAGGTGCAAAAAAGATTATGATGTGCCTTTTATCAAAAGTAATCCGGAATGTTACGGATAGGCATGGCACTGGAGAACAATTATATTGCAGCTGACTCCCAATGAACATTGAAACTAGGTTCCCTATTTGTAGGTACAGGGACCTATGAGGGAGGATTATTTAAGGGCAATGCCATTACCAGGGGCACCTCTTAAAAAAAATTATTGTTTTAACGGAAATTCAACGGGTTTTTATTTCGAACACTGGGGGAATTTCCTTAAAACTATGCTACACTGCATCAAAAGCCCGTTTTTTCCAGCGTTCTTCCCTTTTTAAAAAATTTTGAAAAAAAAAACTGTTAAAGGGGTCCCAAAGACTTCTTTTTGAAAAAAAACGCCCTTTGTTGTTTTTTATTTGCGGGTTTTTGTTTTTTAAAAACGTCGTATTTTTTGCAGAAATACATAGTAAATCTATTGCTTTGCCTCTCTACAAAAAGTGCCAAAATGCACAAAAAAAACCCCCAAAAACAGGGCCCAAAAAAACCTTTTTTCAGCGTTTTTTTGAAAGGCAGTGGAAAAAAAAAACTCAGTTTTAGGGAAGGGTTTTTTTAAAGATTGGTTTTCAGGTCATTTTTTTTTCCCAATGCTTTTAAACGTAGCCTTTAGAGTACCCTCCCACTTGGGGGCAAGAGCCCTCTAAAAAAAAAAAAAAAAAAAAAAAAATGTATTTATTTTTCTCACATGTACGTATTATTTACTCTTTTGTTTGGTATATTATGTATCCTGAATCCTGTTCCAGACCGGCATCCCAAAACAACCGATTGCCCAGGACGGCTTATTTTAAGTGGGGGGATTTGTAATACCCCAGCACAGGGTTTTGTAATCTGTAAGGTTGAGTCAGGGATGCATTCTTGTGACAGTATATATTTGGGCCCCCTGTATAAAAACCCTGTCTGGGTTAAAATTCACTTTTTTAAACCGTAGAAACCAAATCAGATTGCCCCCACCTTTTCCATATAGTGCTCGGGGAAAAATGAAAGGGGCCCGCTCAAAAATTTTTTCTATAGGCAAAAAAAGAAAATTTTTAGACCTAGACGGGGTTTCATACTTTGTGGCCCTTGGGTAAATTTTTATTTTAAAACTCAGGGTAATTTTTGTCATGTATCTTTGGGGGGTTTGTTTTTTTCACCCCCTTTTTTGGCAGCAGGGTTAGGCAAATGCCCACACTGCATAAGAAAACAAACGTATCTCCGGCACTTTTCTTTTTTTTGAAAGTACCGCAGATACAAATCGTTATTTCGGCCCTTTAACGGGCAATAGAGAAAAAGAGCGCTTTTAACCAGCTCGCCCTTTTTTCTCTCCCCGTCTTTCGGCTTGTTGTAAAATACCTCCGCTTCTCATTTTCTGCAGCCCTTCCTGTTTCCCCCCCAAGCACTAAAATTTCCCTTTTTCCAAAAATTTTGCTGTATTTGTCAAAATTTTTTTCAGTGCAGAAAAAAAAATCATAATATTTCAGTCTAAAGTATTCTTAGGTGCCCCTCTGGGGTTTGGTTCCTTTTTTAAAACATTGCCTAGGGTTAAAACATTTATATTGCTGTTTGGGCTGCATAACCTGTCGTTCAAAATTATGCAATACCCTGACATGTGCCCCCTTTCTGCTACCATCCCCAACACCAACGGCGGGGCCCAGAGGATTTTAGGCAGTTATTTAGTTAGTTCTGTTTCCTCCATGGGGAGGTGGGCGGAAGGCCCCCCGGGCCCAAGTCAAGGTGTGGGTTGCCCCCCTGGCTCCCCGGGCCCATTCTGCTGGGCCCCCTAGCCTCCCCCCCTTCAAACCTGCCCTTAATTCTCCTACCCCCTAAGGAACTCACACGGATCTCCAGTGTACTCAGGGGGGGTGCAAGTCCAGTCAAAAACCCTTTTCTGCCCCCGCCGCTGGGAATAGAGGGTTTCCCCCCGGGGGGGTCATAGCTTCTCCTGGTTTTCAAGTCAGAAAACCACGCACTTCTCTTGGTAAACGCTTTGCAGAAGTAGCTTCAGTCTGTCTAAAATTCCGAGTATTCAAGAATAAAAAGGTCCTTTAAAAACCAGGGCCTTTTTCTAAAAGCCTTTCCCCTTGGGGTTGTAAAACCCCAATCTTAAGGAAAAAGGGTCTGAAAATAATTTTATTTTTCAAAAATTAATACTACCCCCCAGAAACTAAAGTTACCAGAGTCTGACACATACTCGAAAAACTGTTGTATAAATTAAACAAAAGTTTGCCGCTTTTAAACATCAGCTAAAGTCAATTCATTGTTACTGCATCACGTTATTGTATTCCGGGGTTGCACCCGAGACAAGGGCTCAACTAGTTATTGCTGCAAATAAATGAAAACTACCGTTTTTTTCCGAACCGGGCCCTTGGTCGTCTAGTGTTTGGGTGTTTTTTGGGACTAGGGACAACGAAGAATTTTTTGGGTACTCGGGGTCCCGGGGGAGGTTAGCCACCATATTCCATGAGCCATAAATTTTCCCCGTGACAACAAAAAAAAATTTAAAAGGGGCCCCCCCTTTCCCAAAAGGTATGCCAAGGAAAAAAAAAGTGGCTTTAAACGAACAGGAAAAAGCTGTTGCCCTACAAGTACCCCCGGGAAACCCGGGCCTAGCACGCTATAGGGGAAAGAAAAATTTTTTTTTTTTAAAGTGACAGGACCTATTTTTTTTTTTTTCTTTTTCCTGGGAGGAAAATACAACCAAAAATTTTTCCATTAACAATTTTACAGCAAGTACCCAATGACCCGTGGTCCTAGTAGTTTTTGGTACTTCATCTGTTTAAATGTTGCTGCACCCCCAAACGTTGCTATTTGGGAAAAACCTTTTCCTGAAACCCCCTTGCTAAAAGGGATTCCTTTTTATGTGGAACTTCAAAGTCCCCCCAAGCTATAGGGGAGAACCACACAACCTACTGACTTCGGGGAGAAGATTTACACGCACACTCGAACTTTTTCTCGTTTTTCCCCTGCCTCAGCAGGTACAGCTACTTTTGGGGCCCAACTCGAAGGTCCGCTGTAGAGAAGTTCGTTCATGGCCGTTTACGGGGAAAAAAACCACTGTCAAACAAATCCTTTTGTTTCGCCTAAAGAAAAAAAATTTGAGGTACATTCCCCAAACCAAAAATCCGCCCTTAAGTTTTTCCAACAAACGACAGAAAACCATTTTTGAGAGTCTCAGGGAATATGCTTTAGCATTTTCAATCCGCCTAAAAGGGGCCCTAAACGGGTTGGGACCCTTTTTTGATCCTTCAGTTTTGGGGGAGAGCAAAATTTACTAAATGGGTTCATTGAAGGGAGTGGACTCAAGAAGGGCAAAAAGGGTCAACTACCTTTTTTTATCCGCCAGAATTTCCCAGTATGTTTTTCTATTTTTCAAAGCCCCAAAGCTTTGCAAAGTAATGGGGGACTGACTTTTTCTTGTACCAGCTCCCTTTCCCTTCTTATATTCCCTGGGAACCGGTTTTTGGAATCCCTTTTTTATTGCACCCATCTACCCCTTTCTTCCGTACAAGCTGCCCAAAGCAGCACAGCCCAAGAAAAAACCTGTACCCACTATTTGTCAAAAAAAATTGTTCCCCTTTGGGCCAAAAGGGTTTTTGATTTTCCCCCTCCCCCAAGTTCTAAAAGATTTAAAAAGGGGGCCACTCAACGCCCCCTCCTCCCATGAGCATCTTAAGCAGAACTGTAACTCCAAAACCCGGGTCATGACCGCCCCAAACCCTGATAGGCCCCCGCCTAAAAAGATTTGTTTCACGAGAAAGCCCCCCCCTTTTCCCGTAGTTTACTGAAACCCACCCTGGACACCCCCCGCTTTGGGTTGCTTCCATTTTAAAAGGGGCCCCCCTTGTCCAAGGGCCGTCACCCCGGGAGGTAGCCCCGGGGCCCAAAGGGGGAAACCCGCACTTTTCTAAAGGTTCCTTCCCATGCCCGAATGTAACCATCGGATAGACAAGGTCCCTTTCTTGAACCCCTTTTTGGGTACGGGCCTCTCAAGTTACTACCGTGCCGGCGACACTTTTTTTGAAAACCCATTGGGGTCCTGATGTTTTATGTCCGGCCTGAGAAATCCAAATTGAAATTGTTTGGGCGGGTAAGGGCCCAACCCTTTTAACAATGGGCAAATGGGACCCTACTGTACGCTTTTGGTGCCCGGGTCATTGCATGGGACAAGGTGTGATTTTTTTAAGATTTCCCAGGGAGAAAACCACAAACTGAGTTTTAGGTATCAATATCATGTGGTCATGTTTTTATGAATTTTTTAAATGCTTTAAAAGTTCTTTCCCCCCCCATGTTTCCTCCCACAAATAGGCAAACGGACAGAAAAACTTTTAAAAAGGCGTTTCCCCAAGCTCAACAGAGATTTGTTAATAAACTTTGGAGAAAATTTGCCGGGTCCGCACTGGGAAACGCTGTTAAATTTGTTTACCACCCAAACAGTGAAACCCTTATTTTGGTGCCAAGTTCGTCCAGGACTAGAAATCCCGGGATTTACAAGCTCGCTTGACTCCACAAAAATTGAGGGGCCGACCTCTTGTAAAAAACAGCAAAGGACATCGAAACCCCGTCTGAATGGTCGGGTTTCCCTTTCCGCCTTGAAAACCTTTAGTGACTCCCCCAGCGAGCTTCAAAAGTTTCCCCACTGTCGCGATGCTCAAACCAGTTTCGACCGGAGGATGTTTTTGATAAAGGGAACAATCGCTTCCCCGAAGTCTTTTAGAGCCCCCTGTAAAGGACTCCGAAAAACACTCAAATCTCGGGTGGGATGAACTCACCATTGGAGATTCTAATACCCCCCTCGAGCAATTTAAAAATTGGAGTTTCGCAAATTAGCTAAGGGACACCATGAAGCATTCGTAAACATTCTTTTGTTTTTGGAAAAAACCAAACCTCTTTTCACACAAGATAAACAGGGCGATAATCCCCCCCATCAAGGAAAAAACCCCGGGCCCTTTTCCTCCTCCCCACCCTATCAGGGGGGTGAAAAAAAACTCTTTAAGGGAAAAATGAAGGACCCCAAAGGGTGTTTCAAGAAAGCCAAAATTCCCAGGGGGCCCCCCCTTTTAGTCCTTTTAAAAAAAGAAGGAGGGGAAACATACGCTTTGCATTGATTACAGGAAATTAAAGGGGCTTCACCCCACAAAGATGCCTCCCCACTTCCACGTATCGAGGAATCTATCGCTGCTTGGGCACCGCTGCCTACTTCTGACACTAGACCTCACAAGTGGTAATGGCAAGTACCAATGGCCCCCGAGGACAGAGAGGAAAAAACAGCATTTTTCAAAAACGATTTTTACCTACCCAGGGGTTTAAAAAGCATGCCATTCGGGTTTGTAACGCCCCCCGCTACCTTTCCCCGGGGCTTGATGGAAACGATGCCCCGGTCATGTTAATTTCCAAAAGTTTCCTGTTATCTGGGCGATGTGATTGTCATTTCCCCTACCTATGAAAGGGCCCCAAAAAACATTTTGGGCCCAAATGTTCCAGGTCCTGATAGACCCCTGGCCTTTAAGGGTCAAACCCTTAAAATGCCCCCTAAATTTTAAAACACCCAGGGAAACTATTGGGACCTGTCCGTGATTTCTGAAGGGAAAACCAAACCGGGCCCCGAAAAGTCCCCACTGGTTGGGGAAAAATTGGGGCACTCCCCAAAACAGTTAAGGAAGTAAAAGTTTTCTTGGAATTTTTCCGGGTTTTTTACCGCCCCCATTCCCTACCACACTTTGCACAAATAGCGGGAAAACCCCTTAAACCAAAAATACTTCTTTGGTTTTCCCCCCAGAGCACTAAAGACTGAAGACCTTTTTTTTGAGTGGTCCCACCCTCAAGAAAAAAACGTTTCCAAAAAACCCCAAAAACCTTGCTGAAATCGCCTCCAATCTTGGCCCACCCTATTATAACCAAACCATTTCTTCTATACACGGATGCAAGTTTTCTTAGGGCCGGGGCCCGTCCCTGTCGCAAGTGCAAAACAACCGAGGAAAAGGGGTTTTTGGGCCCACGCCAGCCGAAGGGGTGGGGGAGCGGAAAAAAAAGGGGCACAACTATAGCTCGTTCAAGCTAGAAACTACACTCGTTGGGCGCCGTCACCCAGAAGTTTTTGAATTACCCACGGCTTAAAAACCGTTCACCGTATACACCCGGGTAACAAACCCCTAGGGACACCTCAAAAACCGCCCCCGGGGATTTGGGGCCTTAGAGCAACGTTGGGGATCCAGGACTGGCCAATCTTTTAAAATTCGAGACAAAAAACCGGGAAATGGCCCAAAACAAACGTGAATGTGACCCCGTTTATCCCCTACCCCCTAAAGGTGAGGAGCCCCCAAAAGGAAGAGGGCTGGGAAAACGTTGGAAAAAGCCCCCCCTTTTAATTTTAGAGATTCGTACAAAAAAACAATATCAAGGGGCCCAAAAACCCAGATAGAGAGGGCCCCAATTTTAAAATCAGATCCCTATCAAGAATTTTTTCCCGATGGCAAGCTTTTCCAAGATGAAATCCAGAGTTCTTGGGGAAAAACTACTAACCTTAACTTACTGTAAAAAATCCCTCCCGGGGATGAGGAAACCATTTCCCCGGGCGTGTGGAACTAAAAGAAAAGTTTTTCTGGAGACAAAAAGGGAAAAAACTCCCTTTTTAACAAAGGCCTAATCGTGAGAAACTCTCTTTGGTCCTTTTCAGGCGGAGACGCCACCAATCAAAATTTTCCCCAAAACGGATGCTAAAAAATTTGTACTCGGGGCCTTTTCATTGGGCCAGGGCCCCGGGCCATTTCGGTGTCTACAAGAACCCCAAGCCCAACCCTCTTCCAAGTTCTTTGGACGGCAAGAAAAACCCACATTTAGAATTTGGTGTAATGAGTGCCCCCGCTGCCAAAATATCCCAAAGCCGGGGGAAAGGGCCAAGAGCCCCTTTTACACCCCACAAAAACGTCGGAAGGGCCCAAACCAACTTTTGGGGCCCTAGCCAAGGGGGGAAAATTGGGCCCCCCAACAAGATCTTTGGGTATTTAAAAACGCCCCCCACGATGGTTTTGACCACTAACCAAAGTGGGTAATTGTTTTTTCTGGTAAAAGAACCTTTTAAATGCTCGTACTCACCCCCTCATCTTCTACAGGGGGTACGTGAAGCCTTAAAGGGGTGTCCCAGAGTCCGTATTAACAGAACCGGGTTTTCCCCGGGGTTTTGAAATTCCCCCCTCTTCCCAAAAACTTTGTTTCCCCCCCACCGGGGAAAGGAAAAAAGGGTTCGCCACCCACAGGGTACCCCCCCTTTTAAGGGAAAAAAAGGGGGCCTATGCGGAAAATCAAACCAAGGGTTTTTCAAAATTGTTTAAAAAACAGCTTTTATCTCTAAGAAAATGGAAAATTTCCCCAGGAGGGGTAAAACCCAGGAATGGTTTAGAAACTACAATAACACCCAAAAATTCCATTTTTTCCAATTTGGCCAATTAACATTTTACTTGAATTTTGGTTAAAGTCAAGGTCACCTTTTCCCCCAAACCGTGCTTTAGGGGTACAATTCCCGACTCCTTTAAACCCCCCCGCCTTAAAACAGTTTTGGGGACAAAAGAACCAAACCCAAAAAAGGGTCCAAGGTTTGGCCCCCCAAAAAATTGTTGGGAAAAAGGATGGAAGAAGCTCCCCAGAAGACCCAAAAAGGTTTATACAAAACCCAAAAAGCGAAATCCACTCCACTAAAGGGGGGAGACAAGGTTTTGGGCCCAAAAATATAAACCCCTTAAAAAGGGGGGGGCCCGTCTTTTGGGGAAACCCGAAAACCCTTTCACAGTGGGCTTCCATCCCTTTCCCCGAATTTGATTTTGGGGGTATTAAGAAAAAGAAAGCCCGGTTTGGGCCCCCCCAGCTTTACCGGTAAAACAGGTTTTAAAAAATTTTGGGCCAAAAAGAAAGATACCCAAAATTTCCATAGCACCTTCTCACCCACCTTTTCAAGTATACCAGCCGTACCATGGTCTCCCCCCAAGAGAAACCCCCCTTTTTTGGGAAAAACCTTGAGAGTTTTCAAAACCTTTTCAACCCCGCAGGCTACCCCCTTGTACAAAATGCCTGTGCCGTTGCCCATCCCAAAGGGTGCTCTCACTTACCCGCCGCCTCCAGGGAAGTTTCCCCCAATCTGTTCCGTTTAAGCAGCTGGGGGAAAAAGAGCATCACCCCCCAGAAGATCTGAGCGCTCAACCAAAGGAACACCAAACCGGGGTTTTTTTCGCTACAGAAGTGAAATGCTGTTAAATTGGGATTCAAATATATATTACCTTTCTTTTTACATATGTTTGCCATATTTTAAAAAAATTGCTGGGATTTTGTATTGCCCTTTTGTTAGTTAGTTAGATAACTATTCCAAAAAAACGTTTAAGCCTCACACCTGGGTCAAGAAACCCCCCCCTTTGTCCCCCTATTAAACCCCGCCTTGGATGAGAGGACATTGCCTTTTATTTCCCTAATTTCCCCGCACAGAGCTTGTGATGGACGGAAAGGGGTTTTAATTGTCCAAGAGAAACCTCTTGACCAAGGGCACTACCCAGTTATTTTAAAGTGTTCTTAACAAGGTTATTTGCACTTATTGGTTTCCCAAACCCCGTGTTGTGTTTTTTGTCTATTAGCACTAAGTCATGTTGTTTAGACAGTCACCGGGGGACGGTTTTTTTTCTCAAGGGGAAATTTTATTTTATGACCCAGCACTGAAGATTTCCCTTTTTTCCCTATTTTTCTGTATTCTGTTTACAATGTTTCAGTGCGAAAAGAAATTTATAATAATTTCAATTAAAAAATTCTCTAGGGGCCCTCTGCTGTTTGGTTTCCTTGTTATAAAACTTTTTCCCATGTAAAAACATGTATATCTGCTGATTGGTGCATAAGGGTTTAAAATTTTTGCAATTGCTCTTGACAAGGTTGGGGCCTCTGCTACCATGCCAACAACCAAAGGCTGGCAAAAGGCCGTTAGGCAGTTAGGCATTTTAAGGGGGTTTGTTTAAGTTTTTTGCCCTCCATTGGGAGGTTGCGAGGTCTCCGGGAAGGGCAAGGTTTCTGTTGTCCCCTGGCCTTTCCCTCAGCCCCTTTTTGAAGGGCCCCTTACCTACCTCAAACCCTTTTTTCCTTAATTTCCCAAAAAAGGTACTCACACAGGGGTTTCCCGTGCTTTCCCCAGGAAGGGGGAGCCAAATTCCCCCCGGGCCCGAAAACCTTTTTGGGGCCGGACCTCTGGGAATGGGGGGTTTCCCCACCAGCGGGGCCCTAAATCTTCTCCTGGCTTTCCAAATCAAAATCCCGCACTTTCTTTCGGCAAAGGGGGCAGAATATAGCCCTTTAGTCTGCCCCCAAATCCGAGTATTTAAAAATCAGAGGTCCCCTTTAAACCAGGTCTTTTTCTCAAAACCTGTTTCCCTTTGGGGTAAGAACCAAATTTTCAAGGGGAAAAAAAGGGCTTAATCAGTTATCCCTTTTAAAATAATACTACTTTCCCAGCAAACCCCCAAATTTTAAAAAGTCTTGACACCCAAAACAGAGACTGTTTGTATTAATTTTCAACCTGCCGCCTTTTTACATCATACTCAAGTTTAAGTCATTGTTACCCGCATCACAGTTTTGTAAATTCCCGGTTTTCATCCAGAGACAAGGGGTCAAAATAGTTATTGCTGCAAAAAAATTTCAAAAATACCGTTGTTTCTGAACCCTGGCATTGGTCGTCTAGTGATTGGTGTCTTGACTAGGGACAACGAAGAATTTTTTGGGTACTCAGGTCCCTGGGGAAGTTAGCCACCATATTACCCTCGTGCCATACACTGTTACCCGTGACAACAACCATCTTAAAGGGGCCACCCCAGGGTTCCGAGTATGCCATTCCCATACAATACAATTGTATGGGGGACGTCAGGAAAACGCCAGGAAAACGAGAAGCGACCGCGGCTTTTGTCATGCGGTTCTGCATCGGAGAAAAAAGAACTTGTCCAGACTACCAGCAACTCAGGTACATTCCCCCTCCACTGTAGTGCTGCACCCAAGGGAGAGAGCCCGGAGATGTCTGTACCATGACAACTACTTAACCTCAACCACTCAGACTCGTCTCCCTCTTTGACATCCCCTGAGGCACACTACATGTGCATATGCATATGCTGATACAAAGTGACAACTGATATCAAAGTGAGATATCAAAAGCAATTTCCACACTGTATTATTAGTGAACACAAGTTTTATAGCATTTGATTTCATTAGATCATCAATTTATAGCCTGCCTGTAACATTTAACACAATTGACTCTTTGAAGAGGTTGTCCACTCCCACCTATTACTATTCCTCAAACAGGGTGTCCTCCTCCACTGTGATGATCAAGCTTCTCTGCCTGTCAAGATCTAACTGTCTATCAGCTAATGGCAACTCCTTAGCAAATGTTATCACTATACGGATCAATAACATATCCTGGAAGGAGACCAATACACACGCTCAGTATACAGTATATCACAGTCTAAGTTTAAGTCTATGTCATCAGCAGTTTTGAGGGCTTTTTATTTGGCATAATACCTACTTTTTGAACCCTAAGGCCCGGTTCACACGACTTATTCAAGCCGTATTTGCGGGACGGATCCCGCCCGCAATCGGCTTGAATAAGGGGCGGGGCCGGGGCGGGGCGAGGGTGTGGCGGGGGAGCTGTCGTAAATAATATGCATGTCACTTTCTCCCCCCGCGGCGGATTCGCCGAGCGGGGAGAAGAGACAGAATCCATAGTTCTCTATGAGAACTGTGGATTACCGTAGTTACTGGGACGGATTAGAGCCGTACTAAAGCGCAAATACGGCACGCAGTACGGCTCCAATCCATCCCAGAATAAGCCGTGTGAACGAGGCCTAATATGACATTTGCAACTGAGACCAGATTTGTTATAAAAATAGAAAAGTAAACTGTCTTAACCCCTTGAGAACAGAGTCATTTAGGACTTTGAAGAGAAGTTGATTTTTGTCATCACTGCGTTCTGCAAGCCATACATTTTTTTATTATATGTACCCTTGTGTAATTATGTATTGTAGTGTATTGTGCCTGTCAGTATAAAATTATAGTAGGGTAGTAGTATAAATATATCAGACCTGCTATGGAAACCCTTAGGCACCCCAAAATCAAATTGCTCCCTCTCTCTGTGTAACTGCTTAGATGCTGTGGTCAGTATTGGCTGTTATATCCAGAGCACTTACTGCAGAATAACTTATAATTAAAATCCCAGCTTCATAAAAAGAGATAGTTTGTTGGTTTGGCACATCCATAGTAATGTATGAACACACCAGGTAAGTGGCAACTTTTACACACTCTAGTACATGTAATCTGTCTATAGGCTCTCTTCTCAAGAGTCCCAGTGCAGTCACTCTATAGGCTCTCTTCTTAGGAGCTGCACTGCAGTCCCTTTACAGACTCTACTTGCAAGGGTCACTCTGTTGTCTTTTTACAGACTCTACTTTCAAAGGTCCCTCTACTTTTTATTTACAGACTCTCCTCAAAAAGGTTTATCTGGTCTCTTTACAGACTCTGCTTTCAAGAATCCCTCTATAGTCTCTTTACAGACTTTTAAGGGACTTTTAAGTGTCCCTCTGCAGTTTCTTTACAGACTCATCTCCTAAAGGTTTCTCTGCACCCTCTCTCTCCATACACTCTCCTGTCTCCTCTAGAGCAGCTCATCCCTGTCAGCACAGATCTTGGCCTTCTGTTCCTTCCTCTGCCACACAAAAAGTATTAGTATCCCATGCTGGCCAGTCTGGACATGCTCAGAACAATTTGTCACATTTGTCGTTTCATTATCTATTCCTTTAACAGATTTAACTAAACAGATTTTAACAATGATAACAAACTGCAGTTAAATATTATACAAAGTACAGTACTAGTGACATCCTTTCAAGTAAGAGTGCCCTCAGCTTTTCCGAAAGACATTCTACTGTGTCCCATAACATACAATATTAATTGTTTCTGTCTCTGCCATTTTACTGGCACATAGAGGGTCGTTAGTATAAAACTAGTTCTGAGAACTATTGTGGCACTGTTCCACACTAGTTTGAAAAAACTCCATAAAATTAAAAGCCCCAGAATGCAAAGCTCTGCTCTCTGTATATTCCTCTTCTGAATCTATGTCTCATAGATAGCCCCTAGTTTTTACCTCATGTTGACAGGCCTTTGGAACAAGGGTGTATGGCTTTAAAGACTGCCCAGTAAAAATCCAAACCCTTCTTGTAAAATAATCTCCTGGGCTTGACCATAGTTGCCAACTTTTGAAAATGAAAAAGCAGGAGATTTTAGCAGCAAAAATTTGCATTGACATGCCCATCTTGTCGGTATGCCACGCCCCTTCACAAAGCCACACCAACTCCACCTAACTGCATAACGGCTTTGGAAGAAAGCCAGGTAGATGCCCTTATAGCCAGGTAGTAACCCCCCATAAGCAGGTAGTGCCCCTTACAGGCAGGTAGATGCCCCCTTGTAGCAAGTAGATGCCCCCTCTGTAGCCAGGTAGGTGCCCCCCTTTGTTAGCCAGGTAGGTGCCCCCCCTTGTTAGCCAGGTAGGTGCCCCCATTGTTGCCAGGGAGTGCCCCCATTGTTTGCCAGGTAGTGCCCCCATTGTTGCCAGGTAGTGCCCCCTCTGTTGCCAGGTAGATGCCCCATTGTTGTCAGGTAGATGCCCCCATTGTTGCCAGGTAGATGCCCCCTCTGTTGCCAGGTAGATGCCCTCATTGTTGCCAGGTAGTGCCCCCATTGTTGCCAGGTAGATGCCCCTCTGTAGCCAGGTAGATGACCCCTCTGTTGCCAGGTAGATGTCCCCTCTGTTGCCAGTAGATGCCCCTCTTGTTGGCAGGTAGATGTCCCTCTGTTGCCAGGTAGATGTCCCCTCTGTTGCCAGGTAGATGTCCCCATTGTTAGCCAGGTAGTGCCCCATTGTTAGCCAGGTAGTGCCCCCATTGTTAGCCAGGTAGATGCCCCTCTGTTGCCAGGTAGTTGCCCCAGATGTGGCCAGGAAGTGCCCCCTCTGTTGCCAGGTAGTGTCCCCTCTGTTGCCAGGTAGCTGCCCCCCCAGGTAGATGTCCCTTGTTACCAGGTAGATGTCCCCTCTGTTGCCAGGTAGTGCCCCATTGTTCCCAGGCAGATGTCCCCTCTGTTGCCAGGTAGATGTCCCCTCTGTTGCCAGGTAGTGCCCCCTATGTTGCCAGGTAGTGCCCCTCTGTTGCCAGGGAGTGCCCCCATTGTTGCCAGGTAGTGCCCCATTGTTCAGCAGAGCCCCCATATAGCTAATAAAAATAAAATAATAAAATCCACTTACCTCACCAGGCTCCTGCAGCACGGCCGCTCCGGACGATCTCCTCAGCGGCGCAGGGGGAAGTGAGAGCAGCCGCGCGTCACTCCCTGCAGCCGCGCGTCACTTCCCCTGCGCCGCTGACCTGTATGTGCGGCGCACACACCGGCGCCGGACATACAGGGGGCGGAGGGAGGAGAGGAACGATCCCCCCTGCCTCCTCCCTGCACAGCGTTACTCCGGGCGGGTTGAAGCGGGCGCAGCGGCCGCTTCACCCGCCTGTAGGAGCGGCCCGGCGGCGCCAGAGTAGCGCACTAGCGCTACTCTGTCGCCGCGGCCATTTAAAGGACCCCGCCGCCTGCTGGCGGCGGGAGGAATGCCAACTCCCCCGGGAGGGCGGGAGACGACCCCAAATAGCGGGACCCCCCCGCCAAAAACGGGAGAGTTGGCATGTATGGGCTTGACACAGAGCCATTACTGAATACCCAAATACAAAGAGCCACTGAGCTTCATGACATCAATGCGATCATGCCAAACTACAGACAGTCTCTGATTATTTAATGTAGTATATAACAAAGGTGTCTAACTTTTGGAGAGATATTATTTAAAAATATTTTTTCCCATTGGATAATTCTTTTCAGTTCACTATCTTGTTCTTGACAACTTATGTTTGTTTACTGTCTTCATATTAGTCCCAACCATGTCCTGTTTGTTTTGAGAAAGAATAGGAATGGATGCCCCGTATTTTTTCATGTCAGTGTGTATGACTCAAGCCTTTGCATTCATCTCAACTTATGTTGGGTGACACACTGACAACTACTTGGTGGCAACCTAAATCTGACCACTTCAATTTGGGTCAATCAGTTTTAACCTATGCTGATAATGACTAAAATAATCATCTGTAATCTTTTCTGTAACCCTAACCTAAAGGGTTAACATACAATTATTTATCTGCCCAATTTACAGAGGAAAATTACCTTCCTGTTGATGTGCAGAGGGATGAGATAAACTCCACCTTAAATGTTTCTTGTCCAACCCAGGAAGAAGTGCAGCTTCACTTTAAAAAGATTAAAATAGACAAATTAAAAAGTCCTGATGTTATACACCCCCACATCCTAAATAAATAGAGTAATGTGATAGAAAGGCTTCTATTTTTAATATTTATGGACTGTATAGTAACTGGGTGTGTCCTAAAGGATTGTCTCATAGCAAATGTGGTGCCGGTATTTAAAAAGGATCAAACAGTAATCCAGGAAACTATAGGCCGGTAAGTTTAACCTCTGTCGTAGGTAAATTGTTTGAAGGTTTTTTAAGAGATGCTATCCTGGAGTATCTCACTGATAATAAATGTATACCTCCTTTCCAGCATGGGTTTATAAAGGATCGGTCCTTTCAAACTAATCTCATCAGCTTCTATGAGGAGGTTAGTTCTAGACTGGATCGGGGTGAGGCACTGGATGTCATATCTAGATTTTTCTAAAGCATTTAATACTGTACCACATGAAAGGTTGGTAAGTAAAATGAGAATGTTTGGACTGGGGGAAAATGTTTGCAAATGGATAAGTAACTGACTCAGTGATAGAAAACAAAGGGTGGTGATTAATGGTACATACTCAGACTGGATCCGTGTTACTAGTGGGGTACCACAGAGGTCAGTATTGGGCTCTTTCCTCTTTAATATATTCATTATTGACCTTACAGAAGGATTTAATAGTTGATTATCAATCTTTGCAGATGATACTAAGCTCTGTAAAGTAATTAACATAATAGAGATATGATGGTACAAAGGGATCTGGATAGTTTGGAGACTGGGCAAAGAAGTGGCAGACGAGATGTACCACAGATAAATGCAAGGTTATGCAAAATTAAGGTTATTTAGTTTAGACCTAATAAATCCGTATGGATATATCAAAGGTCAGTATAGCGATCTCTCCTATGATCTAAACCCATGACTGTATCTAGAACCAGGGGGAAACCTCTACGTTTAGAGGATAGAAGGTTTCTACATAAATATAGAAAGTGATTCTTTACTGTAAGAGCAGTGAGACTGTGGAACTCTCTGCCAGAAGAACTTGTCATTGTGAATTCACTAAAAGAGTTAACAAAGAGTCAGGATGCATTTCGAGAGTCTAGTACTATAAAAAGTTATAGTAACTAGGATTGTGGAGAAGGGCCATTGATCCATGGATTTATTCTGATTGCCAGATTGGAGTTTGGAAGGAATTTTTCCCCTAAAATGAGGACAATTGGCTTCTACCTCATGTATTTTTTTTGCCTTCCTTTGGATCAACACTATAGCACAATAGACTGAACTGGATGGACGTCTGTCTTTTTTGGCTTTACGAGCTATGCAACTATGTAAAACCTTCACTCTATCTCAACTCACAGTTAGGCTAGGTCTACACAGCTTGGGACAAAAAACTCATTGGAAACCAAAACCTAAAAACTGCTTTGAATGTCAGTTTTTCATCCAAAGCAGCTGGGTTTCTGACAAGTTTTTTGGGTGTTTTTTAGTTTTTTGTTGAGGTTTTGGTGTGTTTTTTGGTCTGTTTTTTGGACTTTTTTTGGACAGTTTTTAATGTCTGCAAAATTCATATACCTCGTTTAAACACCTGGGCATTTTTCAGCAGAGCCGTCCAAAAAAACGCGCCAAAAAATGTGCCAGAATATGTCCGGTGGTTTACATCGACTTAAATAGTAAATTTCCTGCCCTGCGCTGGCGTTTTTTGCAAAAGTGTTTCAAAAAACGACCAGGAGCAGAAATGAGCTGAAAAAAAACCCATTCTGTGGAGACTACAGAATGTTTTTAATGTTAAAGTCTATGGGACCTGTTTTTAGATGTTTTCTCAGCAGTTTCAGAAAATGAAAATCGCTGAAAAAACAACCAAAAACATGTGCAGTGGAGACATAGCCGTAGGGTTACCATTAGATTGAATATAGAAAAGGAAAATAATGTACTATCCAATACGTACCAGCCCATGACACGAATCAGAAGAGTAAGTAGAGGAAATGAAAAATAGGTACCAAAAGAGAGCAAGTTAAAAATCACATAATTTTTATTGAACAATATAAGCAGATACATAAAAAACATAGAGTAAAAGAAACTTCCTTGTTAAAGTTCTCCACCTAACAATGCCCAATTATAACCACATTATTATAATCACTCCTCTTCACTGTTAATTTATAAAGAAATAAATATGGGTAAATAGCCTACAAATAGATAAAGTCAGACTGTGGTTGAAAAAAGGCTAAAAGTGGCAAATAAAGTAATGCAGTGGGGAAAAAAGTGTAACTCATTGTATCCCACATTATTCAGTCTTCATTGGGGTAAAGAGTAGAATGGTTAAATTAAAAGCTAGAGACAGAGAAAAACAATTTGGGTTTGGATGTTCCCATTAGGTCAAACCAGTGTTCAAACAAACAGGGACAGATCTGTGCAATACTAGTACTGAGCTTACGATAACTAAGGAATGAAGTCAGAAGCATCAAGGGCAGGTGGGCCATGGGGGACTTGAACAAGTCTCTATTTCTTGGCAAGAATGTTTGCATACACAGCTAGGACAGTAATTTGAATGTTTGTGCAAAGTGAAGGAAAGCCAAACTATGATTAGACTACTCGCATCAAAGAGCAAAGTTGTATGCATCTAGTGGCAAAAACCCTGATCGACTTGATGGTATTAATGTAGAACATCTCAGGTTTTTTACACCTCAGCTGAGGTAAAGCTAAATATGTGATACCAACTTTTTCTACTTCTCAGTGGTAAAATCAAACATCTTAACTATGTGTTTTGGGTTATAAAATATTGTTATTTCTGCTTTGGCATTGCATTAGTGATGTACGATCAATACCATGAAAAGACATAAAAATAAAAAAAGAAGTCTGCTACAAGCCCCTGAAGGCTGCCGCGCACTCTGGTGACAGATGCTTTTCCTTTAGTTTACGTGACGTTCCTTTTTCTCTTCGGTTTGATCCTCCTGTTCACATTTCCTTTATCCATCTAGTTAAATGGCGTTGCCAAGCAACAGGTGTCTCCGGGCTCATGAAACAGAGATGTCTTCCTTCCCCTTGGAGTTTTGGTGATCCGTCTGCCCATTGCTGTGTGGCCTCTGTAAGGCGCAATAGAGGAGGAAGCAGAGCAATGTGGAGAAGTAGAAAATCTGTGTACCTATGTAATAGCCCTTTGTTTCCATCATGGCATGATGTTTTGGCAGTTACAACCAATAAAAGATGACGCTCTACTTGGATTTATCGAAATGAAATGGGTTCAAACTCCATAAAATAAGATTATGAATGATATTTTGCCCGTGAAAGTTTTCTTGACTATAGTTATAGGCCACATACAGATGACTACCTTGCTTCATCTGTGTATGCATGCAACATCTTGATATTTAGGTCACTCTTACCAACAGTTCTGGTTTAGTAGAATGTACAGTACTTTATATATGTCTAGTAGCAGCCATTTTAGACTTTAAAGAGGTGGAAATGCTTATGAGTTTGATTACTATCAGGTAGTTTGAGATTTAGTATAATTATTAGTATTGATTTTTTAACACCATTAATTTGAGGGCTCTTTGTAGGCTAAGGGTTTAAATACATGATATAAGACCAGGACAAAAATAATAATAGCACCAAATTACAAACTGATACAGAAGGAGAGAAAACTCTTCACACAAGAGATTACAATCTACAATAGGGAAGGGGAGAGACAGAAGGTCAGGGATGGAGATCATTGTATGGTATTATTACTAGTTATTTTAGAGTGCCATTAATGGCAGGGTGCTGTACACGCCAAGGGATTCAGATACATAATGTGAGACCAGAACAAATACAATATTAGTACTAAATGACAAACTGATACATAAGAAGAGAGGACCCTGCCTGCGAGAACTTACAATCTACAATGGAGAAGAAAGGAGACAGAAGATGAAGGATAAAGACCTTTGTAGGTGTGGTAGAGTGGCAGCAGGGTTATTGTACATTGCAGGCTATCCTGAAGAGATGTGTTTTCAGGTCACTTTTGAAACTTGTAAAGGTGGAGTCTGTTGTGTTGTGTTAATGAGTTCCAAAGTATGGTGGATGCACAGGAGAAATCTGGGATGCGGTTGTTTGGGGAGCTGGTAAAAGGAGAGCAGAGATGGATGTCTTGTAAGGATCAGAGATTGTGGTAGGGGAGGTATCTGGAGATAAAGACAGAGATGTATGAAGAGGTTTTGAAAACCATTGTGTGCCATGGTTAGTAACTTTGACTGAATTTATTGGGCAGTTAGTAGCAAGTGAAGGGATTGGCAGAGGGTAGAAGTGGAGTAGTAATGAGGAGAAAGCTGTATCAGCCGGACAGCGGAATAGAGAATGGATTGAAGGGGAGCAAGAGTCCTAGATAGGATACCTGTTAGCCCGGTGCTCAATTGGCCGAGAGCTATCTCACCTGACTTCCCAAAACCAGAACATACTAAGACTGGGTAAGTGTTCATGTTTATTTTAACTTCTGGAAGTGATTTATTTAAATTGATGATTGGCATTAAAGGAGATAAAAATGGACAACCAGCTTCCGCTGCGTGTCAGAACGAGAACCCAGAAGTCAAGAGGAGTGGATTGAAAGAGAGCTTTGGAGCAGGAGTGGTGGACCAGTAGGTCAGTAGAACTTTTTTTTATTATTTAGCCCATCCTGTCACTATTGAAGGATAATTTTAAGTACCCATCTACTATTGCAGACAGGACTGTCAAGTGCACCATGCATATTGGATCTCTGGTCATTCAGCAGGTTTGGTGAACTTTATTCCAATGTGTATGGCCAGCTTGACATCACATCTTGCTTGTCTCAGGAGAGCTCTAGGTAGAGAAGCAGTTATAACCTCTGCAACTTTTATTACTAAGCTAATGTCTCTAGACTATATATCTCTAATTTAAACTTCACAATCAAACCAAGTTCCCCCCCTGCACCTTAATTTGATGTTACCTATTAGTTATATGCCCCACTACAGATTTCCAATGACAGTAAGACATCTCAGCCTTTTAAATCTGTGCATGCACTCTTTGAAAGATGCCAACATGAGCCGAACAGAGTGTTAAAGAAACCTACAGAACCGTTTGTGCTGAATTAACAGGAGGACTCTGGAGGTTTTCCTGCTGTCAGCAGAAGCAGCTGGGCGGTGGGCTGAAAGAGGATTTTTTTCAGCATGCTTAGAGTACAGAGTCAACATGGGAAGAAGTGAGGGTGTGTTGATAAAGTGGAGTATAGAGAGAGAGAGAAAAAAAAGATAAAAAAATAGCAAAATGATGTCTGGCAAACAAGTGTGCGACAGGACTGAGAGATAAGCTGGAATTAGATATGCATTAGTACTGGCTTCAAACGAAGAAGAGAGAAGAATCTGGGGGTATATCCAAAACTGGCAATGCATTTTGTTCAGAAGGCAATGAGATATGAAATGTTTAATGCAAGCTCTAAAATGACCACCTGATTTGAATTGCTGGGGACAGCCCATGGCAGCTCAGCTTCTTTTATCTGTGATGCCAACAGATTTGCCTGAGGGTAAAATATAAAACAAAACACTGTTGGAAACTGGTAAGGTTATTATTAGTGTGGATGGAAGCTTGTGTCACCTGAAACAAGAAATCTACAATAACGACTGTACTGAGCTTGATTTAATTCAGGAAAGTTGTAGGCACTGTGTATGCATTGCAACCAGGCTTGGACTGACCCACAGGGTGATAGGGAAAACCCCTGGAGAGCTCCTAAGTATGGCAGAGCTGGAGTTGCTTTACAACTGCATATGCTTCATTGATAGAGGCAGAAAAAAAAAAGAGGCAAAAAAATGAGAGGCAGAGTGTAATTGAATGTATAGTCATGTAAAACAACTGTAGGGCCTCCAGAATCAACTCTACTGGTGGGCCCAGAACCCACTCCACTGGTGCGCTCTAAGTACCCCAGTCCAACAGAAATGCCAACAAAAAAAAAACACCTACAGGTAAAAAGGGCAATCCTAATAAAATGTCATCTACTTGAACATGTGACCTTCCTGAATACTCGTCCTCCCCTCTCTTGACTCATACTTCCATATATCACACTACTTTAGATTACTCAGCTCAGTTTCGAGCACCTTTCTTTAAATACCTGAGTATTCACTAGTCATCAACAGACTTGGGGCCACATATATGAAAACTGTCTAGGTCTAAAACTTTATTGCCCATAGCAACCAATCAGAGGGCAGCTTTCAGTTCATGTAGTGCTCTGGAAAAATTAAAGGGATTCTCTTATTATTTTCTATGGGCAACAAAGAGTGTTTTAGACCTAGACAGTTTTCATACATGTGGCCCTTGGTGTTTTTAGCTGTCTATATGTTTGAGAATCAGGTCAACTCATTTCATTTCAACTCAACTAATCATTTCATTACCAAAGGCAAAGATACTACGAAAGCAGAAAGTGCGATATAGGGTAGAAAATCTTTTAGCAAATTATTAAATATTTTGTTAGATGCTCAGCTTTTTGGGTTGTGCTAAGAGGCACAATTTTCTGATGGAATACTTTGGGGTTTTAGAATGGTGTTTAAAGGAGTTGTCTCCCCACAGGGTTTCAAAGAATGCATGAAAGAAATTCTCTGTCACTTCCTGGTTCATACTAATTTGCATAAGCTCCATGCTTGTACAGGTCCGTTGTGCTTTCAGATGCTAATTAGATTAGATTAGCTTCTCAAACTACTGGAAGGACTTCTTATCTGATCCCCAAAACAAAAGCCCTAATTACAGAGCTGTTTACTTGAGATAAATCAAGCTTTTTACTGTCTGGCAGCACAGGACACTGACTGACACTGCAGACCTGTGTGATGACTCACTCTCTGTTATCTCATTGAACAAACAGCCCCAGGAGATTTGTTTACAGGTCCATTACTGAGGGAACTGAAATAGACATGGAGGTAATAAATTCACTTGTATCTCTTTAGGGAAAACAGAGGAACAATGCAATATATTTGGAAAATGTCTTTATTTTGTGTTCCCTACAATTTGAAAGCTATTCTTTGTAGCGAGACAACCCCTTTAAGGCTCCTCTTCACTGTTGGTTATTACTAGTCTATCTTCAGTAATGGAATTACACAACAAATAGATGGAGTTCTTGGATTCTGTCTCAAAAGTGACGTGTTTCAGGAAAAATTCCTTACTTGGATACGAGGCGTACTGCAAAAAATTTATTAGGGTACATACATAAGGTACATAGGGTCCATAACAGATGGAGGTAATGGGGGTCTATATGCAAACACTACTGGTGTGTGGCCACAATGCACTTCAGGAAACTGATAAACTTACTGTCACTATAGAAGGAAGCTTGTGTCACCTGAAACAAGAAAACTACACTAGCGACTGCATAAAGGTTATTTAAGTAAAGGTGTTTGTACTGTGCATGGATGTCAGCATAAACACACCCACAGGTAATAGGGACAGTCTTACTAAAATGTCACCTATTCAAATAATATAAGTTTCCTAAATAATCCTCCCTACTGACTTATCCTTACATACGTCACACCTCTTCAGGCCTTCTAACATAATCTCGGGCACCTTCCAAAACATGCTTAAATACCAACAAGTCATAAATACACTTAGTATTATATGTTGCCCATACACATAAGAATCAGGTAAACTCCACCAGTTAATTATTGTAACAACACAAAAAATACAACAGAAGCCACATGAAAAGGCAATATAAAGAGTATCAATAGATAAACCCATCACTAGATGATTTGGTAATCAGACAGTGGGCGGCTGAAGACAGGTTCACGGTTTGGTGGAAATTCAAATTTATATATACTCCAGGAATGAAAGAGTACAAGTGATAACTATCCCTAGGTAACTGTCCCTAACCCTGTCCCTCAAAAGCTTGCCCTATGACTACTCCTTAAGCTAAAATCTCTATCCCTGATGTAACCCTAACACCTCTCTCTGAAATATGTCCCTAACTAACAACTGACCTTAATACAACAAGTGGCTTTAGGACCTAGAGAGTCACGGGCAGGACCCAATAGAAAATAGACAAACACCAAGGGCGACATGTATGAAGATCGGCGCGTCGGAGCGCCCGTTTTCACGGGATTTTTAGTGACAGCTGCGCCTCATTTATGTCGGCGCCTGAGGTGCGCTCATATATGTGGTGTACCACACTTTGTGACACGTATTTGCAATGTAATTCCGGAACGGATTTCGCGTCGGAAATACATTACACAATATGAAGAATAAAATAGATTTGTCATTGAAATGAATTACTTAATAAACAGACATATCCAAGTGCTGGAACAATTAAATCAATGTATTAATACATTTTTTACAATAACATTAATGACAATATATATATTAGCTTCAAAGAAAAAAATATCCACTACAAAATGTATTCCAAAGTCCCAGGAAATTACACTAATTTAACATCACATAAGCCAATGCAGATGTTGGACAGATTTTTTATTAAACATTTTCCATAACAACAATTTTAGATGTATTTGGGCTGCTTTGAAGTTTAATGCAATTCAGTAAATACAACAAAAGGCTTGCTGGGACCTGTTGTCCTCTAAGCAGGATTTCTTGCTTAATTATTTATTCTTCTTGACAAATAATTTATTGTAGTAGTGTACTGCTGTAAGTGTAGAACTACAGTACATTACAAGAATACTGCGCTCCACTTCGACTTCTCCCGCTCAGATAGCCCAACATTAAACTAGGTCTGCCTGTCGGAGCTGTAAAGCGCTGCAATGCGCCTCACTTTGCCGACCCGCAATCATGCATGCCTCAGAGTTTTCTAATTTGCCGCGTCCTGCCCCAGAACGCCCACAGCACGCCCCTTCATGTTAGGCGCAGCTGAAAGTGGCGAAGGTTGCGCCTAACATCGCATCCTGCGTCCGACAGGAGATTCGACACAGAAAAACAGGCACAACTCCCAATCATACATGTCGTCCCAAATCTATATTTCTTGAAAACACACAAGGTCCAAAACTGAGACAAGACACAAGATACTTTAGTCTAAAACAAATGACTGACAATAGACAGAACAGAACAATCCAACACAGCAGGACTGAACAAGATCCATACTTCTATACTCTGCACAGACTGCCATTTTCAGCTGAGATGAATGAGCTCAGGTATTTAGCCAGGTCAGCTGACAAGTAAGTATCCTGAGCAGTTTCCATGCAAGCACCATAAATAAACACAAACAACAAGACACACATAACACAAAGACTCTTGCTTGCCTATTAAACAGGAGAAGATGAAATAGCAGGAGGATTTCTGACATTCATAACAATTATCATAAAGAAAAGGTCCATCTGACCCCAAATTTGGCCATTAAATCCTTGTCCTCAAAACATTTTGAGATGGCAGTAGTCACCACCATCCTCATAATCCAAGAAGCAATAGAAAAATAATTTGGGTGTCTTATATGTTACTTTCCACAATGTCAATAACCAAAGTTGTACAATACTGCGCACTCATGGTACCAGGACATTCATTTAAGTATAAAAAATACTTAACTGAATCCGACTGTATTTTTCAATTGCTGTGTAGACACAGCCATTTTTTACACTTAAATGTATTTTACAATCCTTTACTGATGTTTTTAGGGCGCGGATTTTGCGGTTGTTTTTCAGATTTCGAACGTCTCTTTAACATTGAACTGCACTAGAATCTGCCGTACTGGGGGATTATAAAACATGTTCTAGATTTTTTTTTTAGATCAGCGATTTTGAAATCTGACAATAGAAAATCAAAGCTGTGTAGACTGCAGCTCGGATTTTCTATTTAGGTCTATGGGGACTGGTTTATAGTAGAATTTTTGCGGATTCCAGATACTGAACCCGCTTAAAAATACGACTAAAAACCAGTGCTGTGTAGACGAGGCCTAACATGACATGATTGCTGGGTATTAGGAGGGTTGGCAACAAGCCATTTGGCCTTGACCAGGGTATTTAGATACAGTATTAGGTAACATCCTAAATCTGTGCAGCAGGGGAAAGAGAAACGAGTAACAACTACACATAAGATGTTGTAAAAATTATGTGCAGTTTGTGGGTACATCTTTGTAAATGACCACTATAGCCAGGTTTTAGGCACCTCACCCTATCCTGAACTTAATGGACCTAAGTGCTTCAAGCTTAGCATAGTTGTAAGCTGACAGCTCGTGTCTGGTAATCAACTACTAAATGCTCAGTGTCTGCACCATACATCCTCCCAATTACCACCTCTCCCTTGGGCAGAAGTGATACACACACACATTTCTGCTCAAACTTCCAGTCTGCTTTTGACAGATGTCTCTACATTCACGTTGCATTTGTCTGTAAACACAGTTCTGGAGAAGCGTCTTCTTTTTTAACTTTTCTACAAAAAAGTGGACTGTAGAATGGATAAACAAATCTGCCAGTCTGTGGGCATCCCGTATGTTCAATTTATGCAAATAATTTGTCATTTATTAAATGAAAGGATGTTGTTAGCACCTGAATATCTATTTAAAGCTTGCTCAAATCTATCAGATACTGGCTATAGATCTAAAAAATAATTTTCCATTATAAGTAATAATGATGGAGGGTGTTCCCTTTGTCAACCATCAACACCCAATCCCATGGTGGATACATAAAAAGTACACATAACAGGCCATGTCCTTAGCACTCTAATTTATTAAAAAAAAATATATTTTGTTATTTAATTCATATAGTATGTATGGCAAAAAAAAATAAAAAAAACTCTGCCAAAATTGAATTTTTTTTAAAAAAAAGTGATCAATATTTCTCATCATCATGTAAAATAACTAGCTCCTTTTTTCATTTAGTATATTTGATTTTTTACGTAGGAAAAGCTTTTCACGGTATACCACACCACACCACAGGAATTCGACGAAGTAGGGAACATGGTGGTAAAAAGTAGTGGCCCACAGCCGTGAAGAGCAGTTGCCATGGGGGAAGGAGACCATGAGCCTTTAGCTACACCCCTGTGTACAATGATTATTTAAAAGTGACTGCACACATGTACTATAAAGATAGAAAGTAAGCCCTCAGAATAATTTCATCTGATGGGCCCAAAGAACTTCAGTCTGACACTATGGGTGACATGTATGAAACTTGGTGCTAACATGTCAGTTCTAAATTGATATAAAGGAGTGTAGAATTTATATGAACCTATCATATGTGGGTTCAAAAATCTTCCGTGCAGGGGCATCGTTAGGCAGTCTTATCCAGGGCACAAGACCCGGATAACACTGCCTGTGCCCCGAATCTCGGCGGGCTCCAGGCCGCTGCCATGGGCCTAGGTGCAGGCACTGCCAGCCGATCTCGCCGAGCAATGTACATACAGATCAGTGTCGCAGGGGGCATGACGCACGGCTTTCATCACCCCCCCTGCGACATTGGATCTGCTAAGCCGGCAACCTCTGCCAGCACAGAAGATCCCGGCCCTGCGAGATGACGTAAACGGTGTGATGATGTCACGCCGCTTACACCATTCTCAAGATACAGGACCTGGATGTGCGGACCATGGTGAGGTGAGTAGCTTTTTTTATTTTATTTTCATTAGGTTAGGTGGGCATATTACTGGCTAAAGTACGCATATTACTGGCTAAGGGGGCATTTTACTGGCTAAAGGACGCATATTACTGGCTAAGGGGGCAGTAACCTGGCTAAGGGGGCAATAACCTGTCTAAAGGGGACAGTAACCCGGCTAAAGGGGCAGTAACCTGGCTAAAGGAGGCATATTACTGGCTAAAGGGGGCATATTACTGGCTAATTGGGCGAAAGGGGACATATTACTGGCTAAGGGGGCATATTAATGGCTAAAGGTGGCAGTAACCTGGCTAAAGGGGGCATATTACTGGCTCAAGGGGGCAGTAACCTAGCTAAAGGGGGCATATTACTGGCTAAGGGAGCAGTAACCTAGCTAAAAGGGGCAGTAACCTGGCTAAGGGGGCAGTAACCTGGCTAAAGGGGGCATATAACTGACTAAGGGGGCATATTACTGGATAAAGGGGGCATATTAATGGCTATAGGGGGCATATTACTGGCTGCACAGGGCAGTAACCTGGCTACAAGTGACTAGTAATCTGGCGAGAGGGGACAGTTACCTGGCTAGAGGGGGCAACTACCTGGCTAAAGGGGGCTACTACCTGGGTACAGGGGGCTACTACTTGACTACAAGGGGCAATTACCTGGCTACACTGGGCAACTGCCTGGCTACAGGGGACAAATATTTACCTACATGGGGCCTATAACTACCTACAGGGGCCTATATAACTACATAATAGGGATCTATATTTCTGCTTCTACTTATATTTCTATTCTGAGGCCAAAATAACTACCTTTCTACTTTATAGGGGACTGAGATACCTACCTATTGGGGGACCTATAAGTTTGCCTACCTAATGGGCGCTATACACCTACCTAATTGAGGACGGTCTAGCTAGTTTGGGGATGTACCTTCATACGGTCTCAGGGAATTTCACTACTTCCTATATTGGTTTACAAAACATGACGAAATCTAGGTGCACAACTGGGAGCACCATAGTCATTTGGGGCACAAGGGGGTAATTATTACCATTTGGGGCACTATAGATGGTCAGTTTGTATAGAGATAGGAATTGGTAGAGAAATGCTGATAAAGTGAGGAGTCTAAGATGTTTGTTTTGTAAATTCTACAGTGAAGAGTTATAGCCGGGAGAAGACGTCATGGCGGTCTGGGACAGATGGAGAAGAAGAAGAGAAAGAAAACAACTCTTCAGAGGCGTCTCCTGTAAGTCACTAAATGTAACTTCAGTGTAATCACTTATATTTCTGCAGAGCCTCCATACAACTAGTATCTACCACTATCTGGTCACTGTACGGTGGTGGTATATGTCTTCAGAGCCTGTGTACAGCTGATATGGTTATGGTTCAAAGCCAGAAAACTGATGCAGCCCTATATTCCTCTGACCATTTCAGCTTCCCAATCATACCAAATTCCTCCTGCACCGTAATTTAGTGTTACTTATTAGTTATATGCCCCACTGCAGATTTCAAATTAAAGTAAGACATCTTAGCCTTTCAAAACGGATCCAAAATTGGATCCTAAAACACCCAGTGAACATACCCTTAGAGAAACCCAGAGAACCATTTGTGATGAATTGGAGGAGCAGGTTTTCCTGCAGAAGCAGCTAGGTGATGGGTCAGTAATACAGTGGTATACAATATGGCGCCGATGCATATGTGCAGGGTAGGGAACACACAGACTGCAATGAAAGTAGTTGTCAACTTAAAGAAAAAAATCTAATGCTCCTCTGGACCTATTAAAAAAAAAAACCCTACATTCACATTCCTTGTCCTCGGTTCCAGCGCCGCATCTCTCCCGTCTTTTGTTTACAGTCTGCTCATTTTTAACGGGCACGTCACTGCCAAAGCTGCCGACTGACTGCAGCAGTCATGTGCCTCCACATACATCATTGTTATGTCACTGCTGCGGTGACATGTCCATTCAGAATACTGAAAATAGAAAATCAGTGAGATGAAGCACAGAGGAACAGGGAAAGGTGGGTACAAAGGGCTATTCTGGTACACAAGGTCTAATGAAACTGTGCGGTACAAAATAAAAATCTTCAGTATATAGTAATTAAACATTCTTCAGATAATCACTCACCAATTACAGTCGCAAAATGTGATGCTTATAACTTGTTGCCAAGGGATGCAACCTGTGATTCCGTTTCAGCTTTCTGGTCAGGCATGCTCAGTTTCAGCACTGAGATGGTAAGACCACACTTGATGTGCTAAAGAGGATAACATAGGGCATAACAGTGTGACAAAATATGTCAATTATGCATGTTGTGGATGTAGGATTAGTATCATACTGCTGCTCTGTGTCTAGTGAACCCATAACTCCATTTCAAGATTTTTGTCGGAATGTTCGAAAGAGCTTGTGTGAGCCGAAACACAAAAAAAAATATAGAAACATATAATTGAGATATAACTCACCGTGAGCAGACTCCAATTCTTTGTCACAGTATCAGGGTGTGAACCACTTCCAAACACTAAATGTTTTATTTACTATATGTTGGATCTTTCTCCCTCACTGGGACTATCATGTACCACTACATATTTGACTTCATCCACAGCATGCAGCATTTTGTTTATAATATAAATTTACCGCACATACCTACATTATTTATATATGGCCATGTTGTGCTTAGATCAGAGTATCTTTGGCGGGGCTTACTTCGTAAATTATAATAAAAGGGATGGGTGAACTGCAATACCCAGAAAGATTAGCAAGATTAGGGTTATTTAATTTTGAGAAAGACGGCTTTGGGTGGGGGGTACATATAAATATGTTTAAATTGATTAAAGGTCATATAGTAGATCTTCGCTTACAAGATTTTTTTTTTACCCACGGCACTGTATCCAGAACAAGGGAACATCCTTAAGAAAGGGATTCTTTACTGTATAGAGAAGTGTTGGTATGATGCGAGACGCTCTTCCAGAGGAAATTGTCTATGTAGTGATTCTAATAATGGTGTTCAAAATGGTTTGGATGTCATTTCTGGAGCATAATAATATAATATGTACAGTGACTAGGTATTCTGCGAAGAGGGTTGTATTGATACAGGGATTTATTCTGAGTGGATTGGTGTCTGGGGATTCTTTTCCCTATATATGAGGGAAACTTCTGGCTTATACCTCATGGGGGTTTTTGCCATTTCTCTGGATCAGCACTTTAGCAAAATAGGCTGAACTGGATGGATTTCTGTATTTTTTCGGGCTTACAAACTATGTAACTATGTAATATATACACTCATATACACTCACCGGCAACTTTATTAGGCTACTCCATTGCTTTTACGTAACGGGTTGGACCCCCTATTGCCTTCTGAACTGCCTCAATTCTTCGTCGCATAGATTCCACAAGGTGTCTTGCAACGATGACTCAATTGGTCAAGGGGACCCTACGAGTGACCTCCAAGAAAATATTCCCCCACAACCTTGACACCATCCACCACCAGGCCTGAACGTTGATTACAAGGTAGGATCGGATCCATGCTTTCATGTTGTTGACGCCAAATTCTATCCGACCCTACCATCCAGAATGTCGCAGCAGTAATCGAGATCATCAGACACAGGCAAACGTTTTTTCTCATCTTCTACTGTCCACAACTTTCATGAGCTTGGGGCACAAATTGGAGCTCAGTTTCCTGTTTTAGCTGAAAGGAGTCGGCAACCGGTGTGGTTTCTGTGCTGTAGCCCATCTGCCTCAAAGTTGCCGCTACTGTGCGTTATGAGATGCTCTTCTGCCTTCCTTGGTTCTGTAACGGGTGGCTATGTGAGTCACTGTTGCCATTTCTATCAGCTTAAAACCAGTCTGCCCATTCTCCTTAGACCTCTCGGCATCAAACAAGGCATTTCGCCCACAGGACTGCAGCTCACTGGATGTTTTTTCTTTTCGGATCCATTCTCTGTAAAACCCTCAGTAGAGTATGGTTGTGCGTGAAAATTCCCAGGAGATCAGCAGTTTCCTGAAATTCTTAGAACAGGCAACCTTCTCTGTGCACCAAACAACCAGCCACGTTCAAGGCATCAAATCACACCTTTCTTAGCACCATATCGATGATCGGTTTCTTGAACTTCGCAGGAGATTGTACTTGTCATCGTCTTCCATGCATAATGCTCTGAGTGCCGCCATGTGATTGGCTGATAGAAATTAAGTGTTAACGAGCAGTGGGACAGGTTTAATGTACTAATAATAGTGGCCGGTGAGTGTATATGCACATTTTAATATAAAACAGTCTCCTTTCTACACTGTGGAGCCTTGCCCCATACCACAGGTCTCTCAGGCTGACAAGCCAGCAACATTGTGCTCAGTTATGTCAAGTCTCAGCTATCTGGAACGTTAAACCTAAGAGTCTGTCCTGCTGACTGTACACTGCATTCTAAGGCCGTGTTCACAATGGATTTGTGACGCCGTATTTCGAGCGACAACTAATACGGCCGTGAATAAGGGGCGGGACGGGGCGCTGGGGCCGGAAGGCGGGCCGCCCCGGCGGGCGCCGCCTCCGGCACCCATTGTCAATGCATTGTTTTACGGCGCGTACGCGCAGTAAATAATGTTGCATGTCAACTTTCTCCCCCCGCGGCGATTGACGGACGCGGGAGAGGACGAGGAGCGACACGGACCGAATCCACTGTTCTCTATGAGAGCAGTGGGATTACCGTAATTGTGCCGCGGATTCGGCGCCGCTACTGCAGCGCTCAAATCCGGCACGCAGTACGGCGCCCAATCCGCGGCCAGAATAATGCCGTGTTGAACGGGGCCCTAACACAGGTTTCTACACAGGAAGGAGCCCAGAGGCCATTTTCCTCTGCTATAATGATTATCCCTAGTCGAAATCGCAAAACGTTTTAAATTTAAGGTATTAGGCATTTTTTCATAATGGACATGTAGTTTATGTATTTATTTTTCTTCTTTTCCTGGAGAACCCCTTTAAGGTCTGTAATATGATCCGGCTTTGTGTGGTACCTATGAGTACAACAAAATATAATGGGCAGGTGTTTTTTTTTCACAGAGAAATCATTTATGGCTATGATACTGAGAACCATATTCTGTATTCTGTTACTATCGTCAAAGTTATGATAACTCAAAAGAAATATAAGAAGACTTTTAAATAAATAAAAAGTTTTTATTTATTAAGATATCTGAACTAGTACAATGAGGAAAAAACACAAAAAAATGATGATTTCCCAGGATGTGTCCACACCATGGGAAGCATACAAGTATAACATATGTAGAATACATAGGGTCTCAAGTATAAAAACTGTCTAGGTCTAAGACTTTTCAGAACTCCCCTTTCATTTCATGTAGTGCTCTGAAAAAACGAAGGAGGAGCTGTGATTGGTTGCTGTGGGCAACAAAGATCCAGACAGTTTTCATACCATACGTGTCCTCCATAGAATATATATACCAGTGGACCATGAGATATAATAAAACGATAGGCATGTAAAGTACAAGTGCAAAAAAAACAAAAGCACAAGCCAAGCCCAAAGAATATCATATAAATAAATAAATAAATATACAGTATGTAACGCGTGGGGTTTTATCGTCCTCTGTTTTTAATTAGTGATGAAGGGTCATTCACACCACTATCATATTTTTAAGAATATGCACACATTTATTATAACAATGCCAATATTACGGCTCTTGTCATTCCTTATTCCACGGTTTGCGCCGGGTCCGCCCCATTTTTTACTTTTTCATAACATAAATTTAATTATAACACACACTATATATTTACTCATATATATATATACTATATTTATGTTAAAAAAACTTATAGTGTATTATATATATATATATTTATATACTTTATATTTATTAATTACACTCTCATATATATACACTCACCGGCCACTTTTTTAGGTTACCTCGTTTCCAACTGTCTAGTTTAACATTCTTTATTTATAACTCTAGCCAATTCACATGGCGGGACAACTATGTGCATTTTAGGCCATGTAGACATGGTCTAGACAACTCACCCTGCAGTTACAATAACCAGAGCTGCAGTATGGGGTTGAAAGGGTGGATATTTTTTTTTTTTTTTTTTTTTTTTGTAGTGCATATTGATTCGTGGCATGGTTGTTGCGTGCCAGAAGGGATCGGTCCCTCTGACGTATTTCCGAAACTGCTGATCTCCTTGGATTTTATCGCTCAACCATCTCTAGGGTTTACAGAGGTATGGTGAAGGTATAAGCCCAAGAGGTTTGAACCCAAGATCTGTGTTGTATGCATAACTATGAAATCTCAAAGCTTTTTCTCCACTTGACATGCATTTCTGATTGAGCAGAATCCATTTTGTGTGAGGAATGATACAGCTTAATATGATGCATCAAGAAGGTCGCGGTTCAAGGACTTGTACATTTTTGTTATAGGCTTCATCAGGAACTGCAGCGTAATTGTTATCAGTTCCCTTTCTGAAGAAGATATGTTCATTTCACTGGGCGGAACATAACTTTGTTTTGGCGGACGCACTCCCAGAAAATTTTCTACTCAAGAGACAAGTGGACCAATGAAATTATTCAGAAGACTGCATAAATCATGGACAATTAAATCCTGTTCCCTCTCAAACTCTTTCCGAGCCTGCGCTTGCTTGAATTAAGAGATCTTACAAATATGTGTGTAATGCATTGTTTTGTAAGAATTATTGGAACTTGAATGAGTATTCGAACCAGAATAGCTTGGCGTCTGAATCAGTTTCTAATCGGTAGCCCCGATACATGTTCCCCTGATCGTGATTTGGGAGTACCGGGACTAAACGGGTGACCCCCAGTGTTGGTAAACGGACACCCCGTCACTTTGGCGCCAATCGTGGGGCGTGGCCTGAGGTGGATCCAGGACACCCGAGGACACCGTTAAACTGCAGTGCGGCGCTACGATGGACCGGCCAAACGGATATCAAAATTGAGGACTGCAGCTATTATGGTCCAGGTGTGTAGTGAGTTGAACAATCTTGTGGATTTTACTATGTATGGCCATTCGATGTCTCCGGTTAGTAGATATTGCTCTGTGGAATTACTGCTTCCGCGGACAGTAAGGTCACAAATAAAGTGACTAGAACTAGAAAACTTTGATCCAGCCCCGGCCCACGTACCACGACTTGGTTTTGTGTGTCTTCCCAGTAGTTCGGATTGTCACTTTTTTTTGTCTCAGCAACCCCATTTGACCGGTATGGTTGCTGAACAATGAGTGCGGAACTGACAGTCTCTAAGTTAATTGTTGGTGCTGTATATCGGGAGGTCTCCCGGGTTATTTTAGGACGAAGTTCTGTGTAATTACTAGAATATTCAGGTGGGTCCGGAGTTGATCTAATTCACTTGGATTGTTCTGTGCATATATTGCTACTACATATATGTGTTGGCAAAGACAAACCGCGGGAGGGCTACGGTCCCCCTACACTTCTGTGGACAACAAAGGGTGGGACTATTGTTGGTTTTAGCTTAGGGAGAATCTTTTTTATTTTGAAATAGAATCCTGGGGTTGTCGAGACCGGGATCCCGGGCAAACGGCCGGTCGGCCACGGCTGTTGTAGTCTTTGTCAGGATGGAGACGCCCCAAGCACTAGTACACCAAAATGTTTAATCTGTTTCAAAAAGAGCATATAAGTGCTGAAGACCGGGCCAGACGACTGTCAAGGAGATTGTTTGTAGGAAAAAGGAAAACAAAATATGTGTATACAAGCCTGCAGAAAATGTATAAGTTGGTGGGAATTGCCAACAGAAGCGGCCAGATTGCAGCCATACCAAGTGGCAGGACGATAATAGAGAGTTTGAGAGGTAATTTGTCCGATAAGGGTTGGGCTGGATATGGCACAGGGTACCTCGAAGTGGCTAAATGTTTGCAAATAGAAGGTCTTTGTGGAAGTAGGCTTCTGGCAGTGGCGGAGATGATTATGATGACAAATAACTGGTATGGTCTATATGAAAAGTGTTGTTGAAAGTGATAGTTTGTGCAAAGAAGCCAATGCGCCACCGCCCTATAATGGACGGCGCTTGGCGGACCTGAGGGGTGGAATTGTAGTGCTTGTGGAAAGCACAAATCCTAAGCCAGAGGATGTTGTAGAGTTGTGGGGCTCCAATATAAAGCCAGACCGCCTTTGGGCTAGTCCTGAACCGAACCCATAGCCCGACCTGTATACTCCCTGGGTATATTACCCAAAGAGAAGGATCAGTTTTATCGGGACATCCTGCTGTTGTCCTTCCCACCAGAGGTCCCTGTTGTCACACCCCAGGCACAGCCCCACGCATCCCCGAATCCACACAGCCCTTGCTACCAGTCATGGTTGTAGGGGTGCCTGAAAGAAAACAGAGCGAAACGCCCCTCGAACCGCCAAAGGCCCCGGGTATACCTCTGGAGGCGGGGTAGGATGACCCGGAAGTGCAGTGGTAAACCTCCCCGATGTTCTACATGGGGGATTACGGGGAATGGGTTTGGGCTCACTAGATCATTGTTCACCCCCTCAAGGTGATTCTACAATGACAGAGAAATGGGATCCTAAGCTTTGTTGCATGTTTGTCAACTCAGGTTACTGGTGGACAATTGTTATTTTCCAGCTAGGCACATCGGGGATATTCTGTACCCATTGGGTCACCGGTGACCTATTGTTTAATACCCTGCCAATACCCAATTGTCAAACCGAGGGGGTTTGGCAGAGAACCATCTTGGAAATAAGTCTGGCTCAGAAGCCCATCGAGATTGTGTATGGTATTCAGAGGTACATGGTGCTAGATGAGTTTGATTACCGGCGCTACGTATTACTTCCCTTCAGTGCAGTGATCTTCCTCTGTTGTACCTTACTTCATGCTGTGGGGTCCAATTTACAGCTGTGTAAGGATGATGACTATGATAATTACTATGTAGTATGTAGTGAGATGAGACTGTTGCAATTCTTTGCTTTTGATGAGTTGAAGTGGTGGATGGTCTCAACGGTTGTACACGGTCGATCCTCTCGCTCACACGGATCTCCTTGGTCACTTTATAAGTTTCCTTTACATGACATGTTTAAAGGTTTATTTTGCTGCATGTTCACAATTTTATATTACCAAAAATGAGAATAATGTAATTTTAGCATCGAGGTCATAGGTTGTTTCTTCTCTCCTGGGCATACATTGCAGAAATTGTGAAAGAGGGTAAGGACTTTGTGTTTTTACACAGCCTTAATCGAGCCCTCGTTACAGGCAAAAAGCCACTGTACCCCATGTACCAGCACCACACAAGTGGTGTAGTCACTGTTGACCCCAAACAGCAATCCACCTGCTCACATTTGTATGTTGCATTTACCCCCAAACAGCAATGATTGCCTAGCCAGTAAATTGCCAGACACCCATGAAATTCCCCCATGCAGTTTCTAGGACAAGTTGTCACAAACAAGGCAAATCACTGGGCTAAATTGGACAAAGATTTAGAGACCCTGGTGCTCTTGTCTGAAACTCTGATGATTACCTACCCAAAAGTAGGAGCGATCAGTGAATACAGCAAACATGCGTTTTACATCGCTGGCATGGAAGGATTGGCAGCCGAAGATCATTAGGAAGGCCAGGTCGGAGCTCCGTCCAGGATGGAATGTGCCTGATACATATGTAAACAAGGGTATCTTGAACTGGGCTTCTGCAGTGAGTTACCGCGCAGTGGGGACCGTTGCCATGTCGATAGTCCTAATACACACCGTACGGCCCCGTATATGACTGACCTAAGAACACCAGATATGAATTTAGTGTTCCTTCTGAATCAAGCATTGGAATAGCTCTTTGCGGATGCCAGCAGAGGTACAACCCGATGATGACATGCATTCAAACGCCTCCATCTCAATAACTCTGGTTTCAAATGGTTCTGATGGTTAACCCAGTCATTAGATTGTGTACCATCTGCTTTCAATGAACCTATTATGCAATTTTATAATATGATAGGCCATACCCCACTGGGGTCAGATATCCTCACGACAATTAATTTGCTGTATTGGGTTGTACGTAGGTCGAATTCCATAAGTCGCCTCTCACCGATGCAAATTAATGCTCCAGGTCCCCTCCCTGACTTGTCGATACGTTTCCTACCAGTATCAGACACTACTGCCCTAGTGAATCTATCTTTGAAGCGGATCATCTGGCTGGCTAATAGTTGGCAACAAATACTGGATATCCAGAAGGCATGGAATCTGTACTGTTTGACCCAGGCATATGAAGATAGGCGACTGAGTCCCGCCTGTGCCCTTATGGCCATTATCTGCAGTTATGATGTACCTATATGGCATCCATGTCCAAAGATCCCAACCTACAATTCTACAACAGCTACCCAACGGAAAATTATGGTCTCTCAAGGTAATGACGATGTTGGGACTACTGCCCAATGTACCTGCCCCATGTGTCAGTTTGTCTCAAGGGAAGGAGCCGCTTATCACCGCTCTACCAAAATTACCCTTTGAAGTCTGGTCAAGGAAGAAGGCCTACACAGGTGCCGGGAAGAGACAGAAAGTGGATATGACCCAGATGTAGGACCACCATGATTGTTTGAAAGCTTACACTGATCATACTGCTGCAACCCATTCACAAGTGGTGAACGAGGTAAGATCCCCATGCAGATCTATGATCTTGGAACTGATGGATCAAGAATCATGCTACTGAAGACGGGACTTTTCACTAGAGGATTTGCAATAACCACAGACAAGTTGAAATCTCATGGCAGAAGCACTGCCCCCGCACTTTTCAGCATCAAATTGCTGAACTACAAGCTCTGGAAATAGACTGCAAAACGGCCCCTGCACGGATAAACTTAAAAAAATAAAACGCGTCAATATATGGACATGTACTCAAGCTATGCCTATGTCATAGCACTGATTTCCCCCCTACTTCTGGGCTCATTTGGAAAATCTGTGGGATTCAATCACGGCAGAAGGGGTCCCGAGATTCTAAACCATGCTAGTACAAATAAATCCTTGATGCGCTGCACATTGAATACTGCCCAACTAAAGGTAGCTCCGTCTTAAGTTTTTAAAGCCACATGGAAAAGTGAAAGACAAACAGACGAGAAAACCAGACAGCGGGACCAAGCCGCAAAAGCAGCAGCTCTATGGCTTGTAGTGTTCATCCAAGTGACTGGATCCTGAAATCATTATGGTAAACCACCAGAGCCCCAGAGGAAGGAACTTCATTAAACCAACAATGGAACTGATATATACAGCACTCCTGATTGGCTAGCCCGGCTGGGACCCCCTAAAGAAAGATTATCAGCAGAACAACTTCTGGCAACTGCAAAGGAGAAGAAACAACGTGGAAGATGATGGGAGCCAACTCTCGAAAAGAGGAATTTGGATAGTGCAAAGGCTTGTCTGTTTACCTGACGAATGTATCCCTGCTCTGCACCTGGGCCCATGGAGCTACATTTCATGGAAAGAATCAGGCACTCAGCTAATGTGCAGAAGTTGTACACATTGCCTTCCTGGAATCAGTTCCATGTACTGCAGCACACACTACAATCATATTGCTATGCACCATCCTGCACTCACCTGCAAACCACTTCCCCAATGCAACTCATAGTACATATGCAGCACTGGCATAACCCCGGGAGTACCCCCTTAAAAGGAATTCCAAGTGGACATCATCCAGATGCCTTAGAGTTGGAAGTATGAATATGTTCTGGTTTCAGTAGACATGTTTTAAGGATGGCCAGAAGACATACCCCCTGCGTGACCATGCCATGACCTCCAAAAGTATACGGCAAAAGATGTTGATTACTGAAATAGCTTGTCGATTTGGATATCCCCTTCAGCGTAGAGTCGAAGTCAGACCAGCGGTCCCAGTATTCTCTTCCTCGGTTTTTCCCGAGAGTTATGGAACATGTTCCACTTAGGAGTAGAATTAGGGCCTCCACACACCGCCGTACCTACCCAAAGTACGCCGATAAGTTAGAGAGAATGAATGGAAACTCCTCAAGAATAAGTTGTCAAAAAAATGACGGCTGAGTCCCCCTTGCCACTGGCAAGAATTATCCCAATTGTTATATACCACGTAGGCACAACCATCAGCCAAACATGGCCTCTAACCCCATTTGAGATACTGTTTGGTAAGACACTCCTCTGTGTTTGAAGTAAGGGAACAATGAGCTTGGGGAAAATAGTGATAGGACTGTATACATTTATGTGATTGAATTGTCCTATGAGTTGACTAATGTGCATGCTGCAGTTCTATGCTTGTCTTCCAGAATCTACTGGAGAAACGGTCTGCATGATTTCAAACCAGGAGACTGAGTGTACATTAAGTGGCAATATATGGAGAAAATTGCTGGTGCCTTAGGGATTATGAAGGCCCATTTACTGTTATCCTGATACCCCCACCCACTTGCAGTGATGTTGGAGGGACAAAACTACGTGGATACACGATTCTCATTGTAAAAGGGCCCAGTGACAAAATGATTGTGTATATCATTTTATCTTTTTTATTTTCTGTATCTACATGCTGCCCCGGTAACATTGCTTGGACAGACTTGAGCCTATACGGTCCAGAGTTTCTCATCGCGATTATTGTGACTATTGCTCCTCAGGGATCCCGTTCTGTCTATGGGGAGTCAGACTCCAAAACATCGAGGTCTTCAGTCCCGGCGGAAAGTCCCTCTTTGTGTCTGTGACTCGTTCGGGGATTGAAAATTGTTTATTATTTGGTCTTGATGTGGGTGGAACAACGGACGTGAGGAACTGGGGCATATAAACAAAGGTGGCCACAGATCGTAAGGATAGATGGGGAAGATCCTTGCTCAGTACGGAATGACAATGACAAGAGGCATCACTCTGCAATGGCATAACGGTTGTTTTCCACAAAAGATGCTTACCACTCTTCCTGAATATTGATAAATCCCCTCAGCAGGAGATCTGGGCATAATATGTTTTAGGGGCATATAATAGTTTTTTAAATCCAATGCTAGGCCTTATAGGAGCTTAAAGACATTATAAAACAGACTCCACGCCGCCATCCCACTGTTGCTCAGGTGGAAAGGTCACATCTTCAGCAAAGCAGTAGAAGAAGTAGTCACCAATCCCAAATATACAGGGGGAAAAGTTGTGTTCGTTTTCTATTGAAACCCAAGTTTCTCCCCGGAAAAACCTAGTGGCTAGAATGGAAGTTAATACACGGTATAGGGCATAATTTAAAGTTTGGGTGTTTGGCCTCGTGCCGGAGACCAACCCCCACCTTGGATTATACCTCAACCTACCCCCTATCCACAAGTATATGGCAGTTATTGCAGAGTGTGTTATTAGCCTGTTGAAAAAGCAATATGGTCGTTCTGGATGTGAGAACCTAATCCCATCTAGTAAGTTTATAACCCAAAGTGAGACCCCCTGAGAGGTATGGGTGGCTCCTGGGACTACATACCCTTGTTTTTCTCCAATGCTATAGACGGGGATGCATCTTTGGGCGGTCTTCTCACGCCGGATTTTGCCAGGTCAACCTGACTAGTGAATATCTGCGTGATACTCGCTAGGACACCTCCATGGATGGTCTTCTGGTTATTGTGGGGCATTGGAGAGTCTGTGAGAGTGGGTTGCCATGCTACAATGGAAAGGTCAGATGCACATTAATTAAGCTCTCCATGCCCTTCAAGGCATTACCCATGGAAATCCAGCCCTCCCACCTAGATGCACCCTCGAGCTGGGAAGGAAAAAGACGAGCGGCCTCAAATATCCCCCAGGGGAAGGGAGATCCCATTATATATATAGATGCAATTGGAGTGCCTTGGGGGGTCCCTGACCAGTTCAATAAGCCGACAGGATAGACTTGCTGCAGGCTTCGCCTTTCCCTTATTCCCCAAGTGCAATTCAATAAGAATCGTGGGGAAGGATTAATTATATTTGACTATAATCAGCAAAGGTTTTGTTTAATTACAGAGAGATGGGTTTCAAGGAGTCTATGGAAGAATTAGGACCCCAATACTAGGATGACCTTACAGATACAGCGATTAGCCCTAGAATTGGTGCTGGTGAGGAAAGGAGGGAGTTTGTGGGATGATAGGTGAAGAATGCTGCACCTATATACCCGACAACACAAGGATCGTGAATGGCAATTCACTGTCGCCTATCAGTCAAGATAAAGAATCTTTGTCAAAGGAACTCCAAGGAGAATTCAGGGCAGTTGGATATTCTGGGCCTCCTGGCTGACTGATGGACTGGAGAGCTCGAAGCGCTGTGGTTACCAGCAACAAGGGGCATGTTACTGCTGGTTTATACTGGTGGTGTTACATGTTTGTGCTGTGCTGCCTGCCCATTCCTCCCTCTAACAAAAATCTATTGGCCCGGATCGCTGCAGGAGGAGCCACTCAGGAACCTTCCTTATGCACGAAACAAGGAAACACCTCTGATGTGCGGTGATGAAGGAGTTATTGGTGACATCCCCTTCCTACCAAGACCACTCTTAAGTCATGAACAAGAGTTCAACATCTCTGATTTAACAAGGGAAGATCAAGGGGGAATGGAAAACCTCACACACTGTTAGTCAGGCCACTGGAAGTTGACGTGTATGAATTTCAACCCGCTAGGGGGGTTTCTTCATCATCCTTCTGAAGATAATACCCTAACCTTACCCCCAGTGTGCAGCAGTTCCTATAGGTCTCTATGCTATTTTTAGTTTACAGAGGACAATAGGGACCAGTGGAGTAATACATTTGGTTTTAGGGCCGGGATAGTGAAGGTTATAAGGTTGGTTTGAACCTATTTTGTGTCTTGTATGCACTACACATATGACCCAATCCACAAGCTTTTCTCCTTGACATGCATTTCAGCTTAGAGCAAGAATCCATTTTTGGGACGAATGATACAGCCACTAATATGAAGCACTCTCATAGATGGTCGCGGTCAGGATGATAAAATTTTTTGTTATCAGGCTTCTTCAGGATGCAGGTCTTGTTATCAGTTCCCTTTCCTGAAGAAGTTCATTTCACTGGGAACTAAACTTAGTTTTGGACGGACGCTCTCACTCAGAAACTTTTTTACTCAGAGACAACGTGGACCAATGAAATATTTTCAAGAAGTCATGCCCTAAATTTTGGACATACATCCGTCCCTCTCAATACTCTACGCGCCGGCGCTTGCTTGATTACAGCATATCATACCACAAATATGTGTGTAATGCAGTGTATGTGTCTCAGAAGTACTTTGGAACATGAATGAGTTTCGAACCAAAACTCTGCGTCTGATCTCAGTTTACTAATTACGGCCGAATACCATGGTTCCCCTGATAGTTGATTTGGTACCTAGTACACCCGGCGACTAACGGGTGACACCCCCGAGTGTTGGGTAAAAAGTCCCCCGACATGAGAAATGGTCCCGAAAACAAAAAAAGAAAAAACATCCAATGTGCGGCACGTCCTAGTGGCGGAAATGCCTTGTGATGCCAGAGGTCAAAGGAGAAGGGCCAGACTGGTGCTCGAAGCCTTCGATAGAAAGGCCATCAAGTGACTCAAATTAGCACACACCCATTTTCAACCAAAGGTAGGCAGGCTACAGAGAATCTCCTTGAATGCACATGTACGGCGAACTTTGAGGCAGAATGGGTACTAGTGCAGCACGCAAGACCACTACGGGGTGCCACCTCCTTCGCTAAGAAACTGGAGAATCTGAGGATCCCTATTTGACAAAAAGACCTCATCGAAAATTGGACAGTAGAAGGATTGGTAGGAAACATAAAATACGTATGCCTGGTCTGTATGAGTCTCGATTTATGCTGGCAGAATGGTTCAAGTAGCTTGGTTCAGAATTTGGCCATGTCATAAAACATGAATGCATGGATCCATCCCTGCACTTGTATTTCAACGGTTCTGGCTCGGTGGTGGTGGGGTCATGGTGTTGGGAATATTTTCTTTGGCACTCTTCGGGCCTCCTTGGTTCCCAACTTGAGCATCCGTGTGCAACAACTTGTTGATATCTATGCCACAGAAGAATTGAGGCATTATGACGGCAAATGGGGGTTCCAACCCGTTACTAGCATGTGTACCTAATAAAGTGGCCGGGTGAGTGTTTATTATATATTTATATAATATTAGTTATTTTACGCTTAGTGACGTATAATTGCAAAAGATTCCCAATAAATGTTACTTACAACCTGGGCACTCACAACTTGCTATCTCAATGTACATTTCAGCAATGCCTTTGTTGAAGTTATTTTATTTTTTCTTGTTCAAAGCTCTATTAAAGCGGTAAGGGTACTTTGGAAAAAAAATACATGAGAATAAATAACTACGGATAAACAATAAATCTGGTCAAAGATCATATAGAACAAAGAAATATGCAATTGGCAATGAGTAATAGGAGACATGGAAATCTTGATACAATCCTTGGCACAGAAAATACAACAAATTCATATAACAACAAACACAATATTATCATCAAGTGGATAGTAATGTGGATGACAGAGAAAGACAAGATTCTAATACAGGTACAATGAAATTATATGATTATAACAAAGATTAAAGTACTGGAACAGAAACAAATAAATAAATAACAGAAGCAAATGGTGATAAATGGAATAAAAGAAAAGAGTATGAGATAATTAAATGGTTCTACCATGAAGGCATTTCATTTACTGCTCTCCTTACTTCAGCTTTCAATGTGTTCAAAAGGGGGCTTTTATAATTTGTTTGAACTGCATATCATGTTACCCAGTAGGCTGTTATCACCATAACTTTCCCCACAATGTGCTCACTCTAGTCACACAAAGGCCTGATAATGTAAAGAGCCATTTTTCCACTTAAATGCCATGGTCAACGCAATGGTGGCATCTAGATAGTTATGGCCCATGATGCAACTGAGGGGTGGTGATTGATAATCATGGCAGGTAGGAGCCTAATTAGGGAACCAAAATGCCTAGTCTTTACCCTGGTAAAGGCAAAAACTGTGAAGCAGATGTGCATCTTCAGATTTGGGAGATTGGCTCACTTTTTGTTCCTTACCCTCCTATGCTACATATGTGTAATTGTCTGTCAGAAATAATGCACCTCTCTCATTTCTTTACTTCTATATGGTAGAAACTCTTAAATAGGTTTTACCATGAAGTAATATTGATGTGGGAAGCTTGCAAATGAAATAATAAACATTTCCACCATTTCTCATTATTAAAAAATACTGTACCATTTTTGTTGTAGTTGCTACCTTAGTGATCCATAGTGTACAGCTCGTCGCTAGGGGATCCGACTAGTGAGGAGACCTCTTCGGTGCTGGTCTTAGACATCACCTCTTCACTCAGGTAGTTACTGTCAGCGTCTTCCATGTTTAGTAATCACACACAATCAGGCTGGACTCAATTTCCTCTTATGTCTTCAATGGGGATAGTGTTGTCAGGTAATATAGTATCTGTGGATTGCTACCAAGGTTGAAAGCACCTGAGAAACTCAAAGCAAGCACCAAGAGAACCAGTTTACTCAGTGTGGCCATCTAGTGTTAAAAGCTCTCTGTGGTGGATTCTATACCCAAATGGTGGAGTGCCATGAAAGGCAATGAGGATATTCTAGTTATTACAGAAGACAGAATCCAAGTAAGAGGAGACAACAGAGCTTTAAATATAGCATTTTGTAACTTTTAATTATTTTGTGCTGGAATCAATTAAAATGTTTAGTCTCCACTGAGGATATGCATTAGGTCAAGTTGTCCAAGACTGCAAAGTTTTAGTTCTAATTAATGTTGTAGAAGCTATTTTTGTTTTTTGGGGCCAAAATAATATTGAAAATGTTTTATTTAGCGAGACAAAGAAAAAAGTGGGAGACAGATCAATATGGTTTAAAACAGATACAATAGACAAGGAAGTGTGTTCATCTTTATTACATTGATCCTGCCTACTCATGAAACGTCTGGTCTATCCCATTTTATCATATCACACATGGTAGAGCACAACAAGGAGACAAAGCTGAAAATATGCTCTGGATTGGCTGAAATCTGATCTTCCAAAGTGATCTTTTGACCGCAAAAAAAGAAAAAGTGTGCTTTAGGCGAGACACCATGGTCTTGTCTAAGTAAATACTGAGAACCACACTTTTTTGCTGGATTCATTTTGTTTTTGCTGAAAAGACTAAACTCCACAAGAATGGTCATTATTGCCACAAGAACTATACAAGGTTTGAGATATATAACAACAGGTTATTAGCAAAGGCAGAACATTTAAAAAGTGTCAACCTCCCATTTCTGTCTCTTGGACATCCATATTACTCCTTATGGTCTTTTATCACTATTACATAAAGAAGTGGGGAGAGTGGACATCCCTGTGTAGTCCTATTTTAATACTCAGATGGATGTGGGTTTATGGGTGATGACAGAGAGCAAGTATTCTATGTAACATAATTGGCCCAAGGCCAATGTTTTTAGGAACAGCTTCTAGAAAGGCCCAGTTCACTCAGTTAAAAGGGATTTATCGCTTCATCAGTTCGTGTGTCTCCTTGTACTTTCAGTTTCTCAGTTCCTAAAATCTAGGGGCATTTCTTCCCCTCCTAGCTGGGTGTTTCTTAACTGAAGGGGGATGACATCATCCCCCCCTTCAATGTTCATGCTCGCTCCCGAGTCAGTGTGCTTGCCCCCCCCCCACCTCATTGTCGGAGTCCACATGTCACTGTGTCGTTCCTCTCCCTATGCAGTCTTATTTTGTAAGAGCTGTTTGTTTACATAGCACACCCTGCATTCAGTCTAGACAGTCTTCTATGAACTCAGAGCACTGATCTCTTCTCCTCTCACAGCTGGAGGTTTGTTACAGTTGAATCCAGTCTTCTATGAACTCATCCAGAGCAGCACAAATCTGTCTCCTTTCTATGTTTACACGCAACAGCATTAGGCACCGGGCACAATTCTGCTGTTTTCTGATTGGAGAAGCAGCTGCAGTGTTACTCTGGAGCTGCTGGCTGTGCAGAATGAAATGTTGCCCGCCCCTTATTCTGAGTGAGAGAGGCAGGAATGTACGCTCCCGTGAATACGACTGGGGGCCAGACAGAATGTAAATTAGTAGAGCCGGCAGCCAATTAAATGAAAGGAGGTGGAATCCGACCGACACTGTCGAACAGTGTTTACAGAAAATGAAGATAAAGGATACAGTGAAAACAACACAGCTTTGCAAATGACATCCAATTGCAAAGTTGCTTGTTTTCACTGTCCCCTTATTCTGAAGACCATTTAATGTAATGATACAACCCCTTTAACTACCTTTTCAGTGTCCAATGAAATTAGCTTATAAGGATTACCTAAAAGTCTGGATCATTGAAAAGGTCTTGAGAGTGTTATCTCCTGCCTCTGTACTGGGAGCAAATCCCACTTAACATAGCTGAATTAGGTAATCTCAAATAGGATTTAAAGGGGTATTCCACCATTTGGAAAAAAAACTTGAAAGGAGGCAGCATGGTCCTTACACACAGAGCAACACTATAATGCAAATCCTACATCCAAATTATATACCATGTATATTCGAGTATAAGCAGACCCGAATATAAGCCTAGGCAC
>JAODAL010009639.1:0-47500 GCA_025379985.1 Phyllomedusa bahiana | reverse complement strand
TATGGGATCCATCTGCGACCCCGGTCCGAAATAATGTACCCAGAAAGGGGAACTTGTCCCTTTTGAAAGAGACCTTGGGGATATAGAAAGGGTTTGCCCGGTAAACGCCTGAACTTGTCGCCATGGGGCCCGGTGGGAATTTTTGGATCAGGGTTTAAAAGATCAGGGTCTTTCCCTTAAGACAACCACACAAAATGTACAGGAGGTCTCTGAAATGTCGTTGGGAAAAATTCCCGGGAAAATTTCAGGGGCATTACAGAGTCCCAAAAGGGGAGACCAGGTACTCGAAATTATTCGAGGGAAAAGGGGCCCCCCTTTATTATTCCTTCATTTAACCGGTAAGATTGTTGACTCCTTTGGTTGGTCCGTTGTGGAGAAAAATCTTTGGTTTTTTTCGGGAAGGGGGGTAAAAACTCTAAAAAGGAAGGGGAAACTTCTTTAGGAAACTTGTTTAACCCTAAGAATTTGGACAAGGAGGTTTTTTCCCCCCTTCTTGTTAAACAAAAAAAGGCCCGGTGGAGCGGAGGGTTTGGGGAATTTTAAATTTTTTCTGGGGGGAATTTTCCTTTTTATTTTTTAGGGAAGGGACATGGAAAAGGTCTCCAAATTTTCAGAAAGGGGGAAAAAATGGGTGTGGAGGAATTTTTTTGGGGGAAAGGTTAATTTTGGGAATTTAATTTTTGGGGAAAAAAAGGGGGGAAAGAGTAGGTATTTTTGGAATAGGGGGGAAAAGAATTTTTTAATTTTTGGAAAAAAGTTTGGTTTAAAAAGGGGGGAGGTGAAAAATTTGGGGTGACTTTGGCCCCGACCAAAACTTCCAGTTGCCACCGGGCAAAAAGGGATGAGCTTTCAGTCACAAAGACCCAGAAGGAAAGGAAAGGAAGACCAGGTTAAAAAGAAAAAAAATTAAATCTTCCTTATTTAAGGCCCCCACTTGAAAGGGAAAAGAGGCTCATCGGGACGGACTGGATTGCTGAGGTTCCCCCCACTGCAGAGGGGGAAAGGCCCCGGGTTTTTTCCATGGGGGGGCCCGGGGAGATTTGCCCGAGACACCAGGGGGAGCGTCCAAGAAAATTTTTTGGCGACCCAGAGGTCCAAGAAAGGGTGAGGCTTGGGAAAAAGGGTTTCCCGGGCCCCGTGCCGCCACACGGGGATGCTCAAAAAGAGGAGGGGGTTGGGTCACACCCCCAGGGACCCTCTCCCCCGAAGCCTAGGTGCGCTCCCTTTTTCCCGGACGTTTCGGACGGGCGCAAACAACCCCTAGGAGATGTTCAGGGGTGCCGCAGTAGAACATAGGTTCTCCCTTTCGTCATCGGTTAAGTTCCCGTGGGTCAGGTTTGGGGTCTATCCCCTTGCATGGCCCCTTCCCCCGGCGGCGGGAAAAGGGGGCAGTGGAGGCCATAGAAAAAACCGGCGAAGAAAGGTTTAAAGACGTTTTTGGGGCCAGTTCATGCTCTTTTGGGGGAGGTCCTAAATCTTCTTTCCCAAACGGATTTTCAACCGGGTTGCCAGATGGATGGCCCACTTAACGAAGACGGCGGGTCCCCCGGGGGGAGAGGGCATCCTTTAATTTTTGGGTGGAGAGGCCCTTCTTGAACGTGGCGCACAATGCTGCATCTTTTCCAAGCCAACTCTTTATGCTAGTGTGGCGGATTTGGGACGGAATAGTCCCCCTTGGAGAGTCCCTTTCTGCAGGTTTAGTAGGCGGGGCCCCCGCAACAAGTGGGGGGCAGGCCTTCGAAAACCAAAAGCGGGAAATCCTGTAAGGAATGTCGCAAAATCAAACGTGACTGGGTCACCTCGGTCCCCGAGAGGAGTTGCCCCAAGGGCCGGGCTTTTTTCCGGGGAGGGGCTGACCACCCAAGGCCACCCTTTGGGCCTTTCAGTGAAAAACTGACCCCTTTTTGGGTTTCCCCGTGGGGGGAGGCCACTGGGGGATGGGAAACCCCTGCAGGCCTTTTGGGCCCCATCAAACTTTTTGGTTTGGGCAACCAGTTTAGGACCCAAAAGACAACCCCGGAGCGGATGCCACGGGGGGGGACCACCGCAGCCGACTGCGCGCTGAGTGGTGGGAAATGTTCATCCCAAAATAACAGCTGGGTTTAAACTGCGCGCTTGTCGCAATTTTGCTTCGTTTTTTGGGCCACGATGGTGGTGATGTTAGAGAAAAAAAAAAAATCAGGGAAGGCACCTTTTGGGGGGATCCATGGGGGGATCTTACTGTCCTTGGAGGTTGTGGTTCCCCTGGCCACCGCAAGCGATGGTGTAAGCCATTCCAGGGAACGGAATCTAAGTAGGTCCCGGTTTTTACCAGAGCCCGCCGCAAAAATGGGGGGGACTTGCTGCGGGGGCAGCCGAGGGTTGCGTGGTACAAATCGGAAAGGCGGCCTTAAATCGGGGACCCCGGCCGAAGGGCAGGACAGGTGACAAGATTCCCTGGGCAAGGGACGGAGGCAAACAGTACGGGTTTCACGGGGTTAAACAGAACAAGGCTTCAAAACACTTTTTCTGTAGGGAAAGTTTACTAAAGATGCGCAGGGGACCAGGAAGAGGCAGGTTTAAATAGGGGGAAACGGGCCGGCCCAAAAGCCAAAATTTCCGGTGCGCTGGCCCCTTTTAAATTTTTAAAAATTTTTTGGCGTTCGGCGCCCCAAAGGGAGCGGGGGCCCCGGGGTTTCCCCGGGACAGAAGCTGCAGCAAGAGCGTGGCCGGGTAAGTCCATGGGGGAACGGGCAGAAGAATGAGCGCGCCCGCGACCCAACATGTGGGTCGCTGCGCCACTCGGCAGAAGGACACGGATGCGCCCATGACCCGGGATGAGGGTTGCAGGGGCATCCATGACACTTATATTTGGCTTAGAGTACATCCAGATGGCACTGACAAAGGTATTTTGTCATTTTTTGAATGTAAAGGAGAACAGTTTCTGGCTGTGGTTTGCAGTTTCAGCTGTCCCCCTTTGCACTGAAGAGTTCATGTACCGGGCGGAAGAATGAACATGTTCCAAGTTTTTTAAGGGGAAAAATCTCTCCTTGAGGAGATGAACCAATAAATTGGTCAGTGGGAGGGTTAACTTGCCATTCAGACCTCACTGACTGTTTTGCATAAAGCAAAGGCTTATGGGAAAAGAGCTGAGGAGCTCCACAGCGCACTCTATTGGATGTAGTTATCCTCAGTTCACATGTAGCTCGCAGGAGCCTAGCAATGTGAAAGGGATTTGAGCCAAACCAGTTAAGTTCAACTACAGACAGCTGTTTCAGGGTATTTGCCCATCGTCAGTGCAGTGTAGAACATACTGGTTGGCTGGGTGAGAGGTAAGAGTGGCTTCGAAAGGGGAAAAATCTCTCCTTGAGGAGAGGAACCAACAATGGGTTGGTGTGAGGGTTTACTTGCCATTCAGACCTCACTGACTGTTTTGCACACATTCGGATTTGCTGTGTAGACTACAGCTTAGATTTTCAATTAAAGTCTATGAAGAGAGTTGACAGTCGGTTTACAGTTTTCAAATTTGAAAACCGTCCTAAAATCCAACTGAAAACCAATGTTGTGTTGACCCTTAGAGTTTGTAAGCAAATGTCATTTTGGAGTATCTGTAGCTATAGAAGTCGGGGTAAACATTGACATTAGAAGGCTCCTGTGCAGACAGTATTTGGATGCCTTTATATCTTATATTTAAAGGGAACCCCATAGACTTTGATGGCAAATTGCTAGGATAAGCCATCAAAATCTGATAGGTGTGGATTCCTGTCACGTACCCGGACGTAGAAGTGGATCCACTGGACCACCGCAAGCGATGGTGTAAGCCACGGCAGGGACCGGAACTAAGTAGGTCCCGGTTTTTCACCAGAGCCCGCCGCAAAGCGGGAGGGACTTGCTGCGGCGGGATCTACCAGGTCGTTACCCCTGACGTACTTGCTTGCTGGCAGCCAAGGTATAGCGTGGTGCAGAATCGTCAGGAGGCTCGTAGTCGGGGACAGGCAGAAGGGTAAAGGCAGGCGGCACAGGTTCGTGGTCGTGGACAGGCGGTTAGTCAAAGGGGAGGGGGCAGGATGCGTGGTCGAGGAACAGAAGCTCAAAGGTAGGGTACACGGGAAGTCAGAACAAGGCTTTTTAACGCTTTCTCTATAGGCTGAACTGGCACTAAAGATCCGGCAACAGCCCCCGGCAGGGACAGGCATAAATTAGGGCAGGGACCGGCAATAAGCCAATTACCGTGCACTGGCCCTTTAAATCTCACAGTGCCTGGCGGGGCCCCCTTAGATGTCGGGGACGCGCCGCCGGAGGCTGGAGACCGCAACAGGAGCGCGGCGGGTAAGAGAGGAGCCGCCGGCCGGTGTAGCGCGCCCACCGCCCGACATGCAGGCGGCGGTGCCGCTCGTGCGGCGACCACGTGTGTGCCCGCGACCCGGGACGGGTCATGAAAGCCTATGAGTTGTACCTTGGATGCAAGATTGGTGGTTAAGACAAATCTTGGGCTCTTCATATCTGTTGTGCTGTTGATCTTAGAGGTTGGGTAAGAGGTTCTCCGAAGTCAAAGCCGTTTGTTGTCTCAATGATATGCTGGGAATAAAAGGATCATATGATTGACTGTTACTTCTCTCTAACCAATGTCTCTGGTTTCTCTGCTTAGAATAGGAAATCCATTGAAAATTCCAATCTGCCTTCAGCTATAAGACCAGTGCCACATGATGACACTCTTCCAGTACCAAAGCCAACAGAGACATGAAGCTGAGAGGAGGCAGCTGATGAAGATGTTGCAGTCCATGGGTCAGAGATGGGAAACAATGCTGATATAGACTTTGAGCCATGTATGTCTGGTGAGCCTCATCTTACAACACAGCCACAACTGAATGACTTGGTCCGGGACATGTATTTGTCTAAAGCAAATGCAGAGTTACTGGCTTCAAGACTTCAAGGTTGGCACTTGCTTTCACCTGTTTCAAAGCCACCAATATGACTTGAAACAGTGCTTGAACAGGTTGACAACCTGAGCTTCTGCACCAACATTGAGGGATTGTTAACAGCTTTGGGTTGTGGCATGAGCTGTAACAGTAACATCTCTTTATTGACTCATCAATGTTAAGCCTCAAGGCCGTCTTGTTACACAATGGTAACTTTCATCCTTTAATACATGTTGGCTATGCTGCACACATGAAAGAAACATACGAGAACATGGAACTGTTATTGAAATACATCACGTACAGCAACTACAAAATCATCTTTTAAAAGAGTGGCACTGCTGCTTGGATTACAGCTTGGATATACCAAGTACTGCTGTTCAATTTACGAATGGGACAGCCATGCTAAGCAGTCACATTACAGTAGAAGTAAGTGGCCAATCTGTAACCAGTTGACTGCCGGGCAGAATAATGTCACACATAAAGCACTCATGGACCCAGCAATGACATTTGTGCCTCCATTTCACGTAAAACTCGGGCTATAAAAATTTTGTGAAAGCAATGAAAAAGAAAGCAGAAGGTTTTCATTATTTGAAATAACCGATGCCAAGATCAAGAAATTCATTTTTGTTGGTCCACAAATCTAGCATATCATATATGACAAGCACTTCAAATAGCAGATAGTGGGACCTGAGATAATGGCTTGGAAATCATTCAAGGATTTTTGTGAGAATTTTCATGTCATTACAAATTATTTTGGAATTCTTCCCTACAAATATTGGTTCAGTGAGTGACAAACATGGCAACGGTTTCACCAAGATATTGCCACGATAGAAAAGCATTATCAAGGCCACTGGAATCTATCAATGCTAACTGATTATTGCAAGACACTAATACGGGATGCACCAGACATTGAGTACAAATGAAAATCAGCAGCAAAATACTTTTGTTTCCCTGGAACTAATGGTGCAGGCAACATTTAAATGCTTCATAATCAGTAAAACCTCATCTCAAGTTTCTCAAAAACATTTTTGTGATACAGAATAAGAGAAATTATATTTCCACTTAACTCAAATGAGTTTATCATAATCACCTTAAATTTCAAGGAAGCAAAACCTTCGAAAAAATTTATTAAGTGTTTCTAGTATTATTTAGATGATGTTTGTGACTGGGTATTTGTATATTGTTTAGGCTTTAAATGGCAGTACTAAATTAGTATTAGCTGGGTGCTGTATGGTGGTATTGGGTGGACTACATATGATGGTACTATAAGGTCACTGTATGGGAGCACTGTATGGATATAATTATTTGATGGTATTATTATTTATTATAGTTTTTTTTTGGAATGTTTCTTTTCATAAAAATATTTTGGGTAACCAATGCATATGTATGTTTTTTACGTATACATAGTAAAAGTTCTGAAAAACTGTATAAAAATTGTAAGCGGAATGGGATACCTTTATATTTTTTCTCCTGTGTTATTTTATAAACGCAGCCCTGGCTTCCATTTACATGAAGCTTTATCCACATTCATGCTGTTTACAATGAAAATAAGATTTATCATATGTCTGGTTTCAAGAGTGCCAATGGGCCCAACAGATTTATAATAGGGTCCATCCATTTCTATCGAAGTGTCCTATATTTTGATAAAAAAATACAACTATTTTTTTCCATCAGATGTTGTGGAATGTTCAATGAAGAATCTCCATGTAGCCTCCAAAGCCGATCTAAACAGAGCTTTATTGTTGTATGTAAAGCATTTTTGCATAGAAATGATCTTCATACTACATAGCCAATACAATGGTGCTCTGAGTTAGACACACTCTATCATACCGCTGATTTATAATTCTGAATAGTGATATGCTCAGTGTAAAACTTCCCCAAATTTATATGGCATAGTAATGTTATATAGGTTCTTCATGTCATGTGCCATACAGGTTCTGTAGAAAAAATCTTCTTTATTGTCTAATAAAATGAGTATGACATTGGGAAGCCCAGATCCAGCAGTGAACTCCCATGACACAGACATTATTGTTTATTGCTTGTGCCTTCTGTTGCAGCTGTTGGTCAGGTTATAGTACACAGCAAATGTGACAGCATTGCCGCTGCTAGCTAAACAAACATGAAGCTCTGACCTGACTACAAGCCAAATGGTAACACCAGCTGGCATATGAAAGTTTATGGAAATGTCTAGCACTCTCCCTAATAAGAACACACATGTCAAGTGAGAGTTGTATGTGTGACAATCTGCCAGCATGGCAATGCTATTATAGATTTCTCTCTCTTCTCTTATCTAGATGTGTCTCCTATCTATCTATCTATCTATCTATCTATCTATCTATCTATCTATCATTATCTATCTTTTCTTTTCATCTTCTATTTTTATTCTATCATATCTAATTATTATCCATCTCTCTATCTTTCTATCTATCTATCTATCTAATCTACCTAAAGTATATAATAATATATATATATATAAATATATATATATTATATAATATATATATAAATATTATATATATATATAATATATATATATTATATATATTAATTATCTATCTAATCTACCTAAATCTATCTAATCTATCTAAAATCTGTCTGTCTGTCTAAGTAATATATATATATATATATATATATATAATATATATATAAAATATTATATATATATAATATATTATATATATTTATCACTCCATCTACCTAAATATATTTATCTATCTATATCTACCTAAATCTAACTATCTATCTATCTATCTATCTATCTATCTATCTATCCCATATCTATCTATCTATCTATCTATCTATCTATCTATCTATCTATCTATCTATCTATCGCTACCTAAATATATCTATATATCCATCCATATCTATCTATCTATCTATTTATTTACGTGGAAGGGGAATCAAAAGTGCGACCCGGCGCTCGTGGAGAAAAGGAGGTCCTCTGGAAGATCAAGTTAGTTAAAACATGTAACTTTATTGTTTAAAATTGCTCAGGGGTTTTGAACCCTGGACAATTAAAAACAGAAAGCAAGAATAAGACTTTACGCGTTTCGTGTCTGTACCGACACTTCATCAGAAGTCACAGTGCGCTAAAGACATACAGACAATTTAAGGAGACTGCAAGTCCATCATTGGAGAAGATAAATGTCAATCAAGAATGAAGACATCAAGACAGACAACATCCGTGGAATGACCAATGGATGATACTCATCGAGAGCATCCGGAGATCAAAGTAGGGCTCATTGGCTCTCTCTCTAGTGGGAGATGGGTAGCGTGGTTGCAACAAACACATTAAATACCAATATGATAAACACGTGTAATAAAACATCCAATAGTTGCAAAAAAGAACATATGCACATGCATATAATAAAATATAAATAATATTCCATTGATAAAAACATAGGTGCAATAAAAATTTACTGAATACAAAACACTAATATATAAAAACATAAGTGTCGGAGTTTCTAACCAATAGGAAATGCAGGATTATCAGTGGGAAATATAAATAAACCAATACCTGAGAAGGAGGGAAATAGAAAAAACTTTCGAGCGCATAAACATGCGCTGGGAAGCTAGATGGACATTGATTGGCTAGAAGAAAAAAAAGGTGTGTTTCACTCTACCAATCAGGAAAGGAGCTCAACCCTATTGGAAAAATACATAGTAAAAAACAAGGTGCATTGAGAAGAATACCCACCATTGCGGATTTGAACTTAACTCTGCACTCTGATTGGATAATACTGATGTGGGCTTGGTATTTATGTAGGATACATAAAGCCTCTAAAATAGCAGCCATAGAAGCTTTATGTATCCTGCATTTTAGTATACAAATATAAAACATCCAAGGGCGTTATTGATTAATACAAATTTCAGCTATTTATCCCAGTTTTTCTATACAAAACACCATAAAGAATAGCCTAAAACCTGATTGGCTTATAAATACCAAGTTAATTGGCAACATCTGAGTTAGTTAGAGATACACATGTGTATGTAATTACACACCAGAAACACACTGGGGGACATGTATTGGCGTTTTCGCCGCTTTTCTGGCATATAATGCGCCTCACGGTACCGGCTCCGCTGTCGGACGCATCTCCCCTATGTGTTAGGCACATTACGTGAAAGCTTCGCCAATTTCTAATGTGCCTAACATGAAGGGGCGTGCTGTGGGCGTTCTGGGGGACGCACCACATTCGAAAACACCGACGCATGTATGAATGCGGGTTGGCAAAGTGAGGCGCATTAAAGCTCCGACAAGCAGACCAATTTCAATTTGATCTGTCTGTCGGAGGCGTTGAAGTTTGCCTCGCATGTATGAGCGTACTTCGGCGCCGACATACATCAGACACAGTTTTCACGGAAAAACCCGTGAAAAAAGGCGCTTCGACGCTTTATACATGTCCCACACTGTGTCTGTATGTAACATTGTGGGAAAGTCTAAATAAATCAGCCAAAATATCAGGAAGAGAATTGTGGACTTGCACAAGTCTGGATCATCTTTGGGTGCAATTTCCAGATACCTGAAGGTGCCTTGTCCATCTGTACAAACAATTATATGCAAGTACAAACAAGATGGGAATGTCCAGCCATCATACAGCTCAGGAAGGAGATGGGTTCTGTGTCTCAGAGATGAACGTGTTTTGGTCCAACATGTGCATATAAACCCAAGAACAAAAGCAAAAGACCTTATGAATATGCTGGTGGAAGCTGGTAAGATTGTGTCATTATCCTCAGTGAAACGAGTATTGTATCAACATGGGCTGAAAGGCAACCCTGCCAGGAAAAAAACATTACTCCAAAAGAAACATATAAAATCCAGATTAATGTTTGGAAATGCACACAGGAACAAAGACATACATTTTTGGAGACATGTCCTGTGGTCTGATGAAACTAAAATTTAACAGTTTGACCATAATGACCTTTGTTAAGTTTGGAGGAAGAAGAGAGATGCTTGGAAGCCCAGGGGCGTTGCTAGGGTCCTAAAACATCCGGGGCCCGGGCCCTCTGTGTTATGGTTTCTCAGTAGGGCAGGGATCACATGGCATTTTTTACACCACATTGTGAACTGTGGCATACGTTTTTACAGAAAATAGTGTATGTTCTTTGTTAGATTATTTTCCACGTAGTTCACATAGATCCTTTCCATCACCTCAGCAATGCAGTGTAGAATGAGAATCAGCGCTGACAAATTTACTTTTCTAAAACTTTTCTCCTACATATAACACAGTAATACCCATAAATAATAGTCATACAGGTGCCGAGTATTACACCTATACATGGAGCAGATATACCATACATATGATTGTTACTAAAGAAAATCCTACAATCTTAAAACCCAATAATATTACTAAGGACTAAATAATCCCCCGACCCAAAACAAAATGGACCCCAAAATTTACATCATTATACACAACTCAAAAATTATATTTAACCCTAAAACCAAATTTTTTCATTTTTGACTCTTGCCAAAAAGTGATCAACTTTTCAAAAATTCTCAAAAACCCGTTTTTTTTCCTCTTTTTTGGGAATTTTTTCCTTTTCCCTTTCTTCTCCTTTTAAAAAACCCAACCAACCACAAAAATTTTTAGTTTACCCCCACAAAATTTTGAAAATCCTACTTTTCCCCACTTTCCTACGGGGGGGTTTTTGGGGGTTATTCCTACCTACCTATTTTTAAAAATTTTATTCCATTCCCCCAAAAATTTTTCCAGTAGCCAAAATTTGTTTTTAAATAAATAACCCACATTCCTAAAAAGCCCCCTAAAGGGGAAAAAAAAAACTATTTTTTTTTTATAAAAAGGTCCCTTAAAGAAAATAATATATACCACCCCCCTTTTAATTATAATAATATCCCCAAATTGTTTAGGCCTTTTCAAAGCAAGGAAAAAAAAGTTTTCCCCAAAGAGAAAATAATCCCCCCATTTGTATAGGGTGGTGGGGAATGAAACTTCGGCCACCCTTTACCGGGCCACCCCGAAAATCCCCATCGGCCCCCGGGAACCCCCAAAACAAAACCCCTTTAAAAATGGGGGGGCAGATCAGGGGGGGGGTTTTTCAGGGAAAAAAGTGCACCAAAAAAATAAAAGGAACTATGAAAAAGAAATGTGGAATATAAGAACCTCAAAAACACCTCCTCCTCCCTTTTTCCCCCCCCGACGGCAAGGAGTGGGGGGGCGTACCCCCAAATTAGGACCAGCTCCCGGTAATAGACCAATTAAACCGGCCCTTTTAAACCAAAACTTTCCCCCCCCAAGAAAGGGCACGCCGCAGCGGCCAGACGGACCGGGTCCGGCGTTACAGGAGCGTGGCGAGGAAAGGGGATCCGGCCCCGGGCAAGCAGGGGATGGTCCAGGAGAGCAATCCCCGGGGCCCCCCCGGACATTTACCCCCCCCCCCCTTAGTCCCCCCTCTTTTTTTTTTTCGGAACCGGGGAGAGGAGTCAGGAACGGGTTGGCCTCAGGTTCCCAGGAACCCCTCCCCAACCCCTTTCCATAAATAAAAGAACCGCTTTCCCCCCCCTCCCCCGCCAGAAAACCCCCTTGACCTCAAAAATAATTCAGATTTGGCCACGGGAGAAGGCCCGAACAATCCAGGGGAGAAGCGATTCAGCACCACGGGCTTTGGGAAGAGCCCCGGAAAGGGGCGTTCGGACACGTAGAGGGGGGAAGGAAAGGGAGCTTGAAAAGACACCGGGTTAACCCTGCCGAGTACCCAAATACTTAGGGACCCCCCCATTGTAGCGGGCCCTTGAAGGGGATTTACTTGGCAATACCAAACCCCAAAATAAGGGCGGGGGTTTCTTTCGGTATTTACTTTGGGTGTAGACCCGTAAAAGGGGGCCTTCGTGTGCCCCTTGCCAATGACTTGATGTCCCGTATTTTGGGCATCCACGCAGGACGAACACAGGAAAAAGGAGGGGGGGGGTTGGGGGGGGCGGGGTGAGCCCAAACCAATAAAAAAGGGGGAGGATCCAGGGGGACCCAGACTAAGGAAATTTTAGGAAAAAAATTCCGCCAGTTTATCCTGAGGGGGGGCGGACACAAAATGCCCCGCAGATGGGTATCTAAAACTTGGTTGACCCTCCCACCTGCCCGTTTTTTTTTGGGGGATGATATGCGACAGAAGCCAGCTAAAACCTGCAACTGAGCACACGGGCCGCCAGAATTTCAATACAAACCGACCCCCCTGTCAAGAGTAGCAAAGGGGACCCATGAAAAGTCGAAAGATGTTTTGGAAAAAAAGTCTTGGGCCAGCTTTGGAGCGAATGGCAACCCGGCAAAGGAACAAAGGGGGAGCCAATCTTAAAAAAACGTGACCACTCCCCCAATACCGTTTTTCCTAGGAGGGCCGGGGGGGTATTAACAAAATCCTCACAATAGCAACCAAGGTCCTCTGGCACCGGGAAGGGCGGAGCAGACCCGCGGGCTGAGACGGGATTTTTGTTTACGGGCACGGGACAAAGTCCCCCAACATCCCGAGCGAGAGGGGGGCCACCACTAAAAAGGGGGAGTTTTAGTTTGCCAGAGACTTATGACCCCCAGGGTGCCCGGCATTTTTTTCCGAGGGCATTCCCCCCCACTTCAGGATACAGGGCCGCATCGCAGGACAACAAAAGGCCCCTTTTCCCGGGGGGGGCAACGTTGAAGGTCCACAGGGTCCCCCGTGAGGAACGCTCGGGAGGGTTTTATAGCTGCAGAGGCGCTCCACCCCCCACTGTGTCGAGGAACTAGAGGGGGTCCCTTTTTAAGTTTCTTGCCAGCTGGCCGAAAATGAAAAGAAATTCGAACCTGGCGAAAAAGATTGACCACCTAGCTTGGGCCGAGGTTTTTCAGTCAAGGGCAGACGCAGGTAAGAAGATTCTTGTGATCGGTGAATATAACGATGGGGGTGACGAGCTCCCCCACAAGTTTCCCCACCTTTTTTTGGGGGCAAATTTTTATCCAGTAATTCAAAAATCCCGATAGTAAAAAATTTTTTTTTTCGGCTGGGGAAATTTTTGGAAAGAAGAAGCCCAATACTATTTTTCCAGAAAAAGGACTTCTGAAAGAACCGCACCAGCGCCTACCGAGGAGGGCCCCACCTCAAGGAAAAGGGGCGCGCGGTCCCGGGCGAACAGAACGGGACCCGAAGCGAATCTGATTTGAGGCGATCAAACGCTTCTTGAGTCTCGGGGGGGGCCATGATTTGGGGTTGGCATTTTCCAAGGCCCACCAGCGGGCCACGAGCGTGGAAAAAAGGGGGGATGAATTGTCTGTAATAATTCAAACCCCCAAAAAAAACTTGGGATGGAGCGGAGGCCCACAGGTCGGGGACATTGTAGAACTGCAGACAATTTTGGGGGATCCATTAGAACCCAAAAAATCCGAGACGATGTAGCCCAAGAAGGGGCAACGAGTGCGTTCAAAGAGGCATTTTCTCCATTTAGAAAATATAACGGTGGTCACGAGACTTTTTTGATACCTGGGGGACTTTGGAGGCGGTGATTTTTTCCGGGTCAGGAAAAATTAGGATACATCAAGTAGACAATCACGCAGATGTAAAGGAGGATTTCATTGACAAATTTTTTGGAAAAAACCGCCGGAGCGTTGCAGAGGCCGAATGAATGACGGATATTCAAAAAAGGCCCCTCCCCGGGGGATTAAAGGCCCCTTTTTCCACTCCGTTTCCTTCCCCGAAAACAAAACAGGTTTTAAGCCCCCGTGATCCAGCTGGAAAAAAACTTCGCGCCAAAGCAGGCGATAAAAGCACCGAGACAGAGGCGGGGTATCGATTCTTAAAGTAATTTTTTGTTACCCCCCCATAATCATACGGGCGGGAGAACCGTCTTCTTTTTTACAAAAAAATCCAGCCCCCCCGGGGGAGGAAGACTTGTGTATGAAGTCCTTTCGGAGGGCCCTTTTATAACTCGGACAAGCCTTTTGTTTCCCCGGGACGAGAGAGGGGACACTCTACCTCGAGGGGGAGTATCCCCCCCCTTTAGCAGGCAAAGGGACAATCAACGGCCGGGTCTGAGGAGAGTTTCAGCCTGTTTTTCGGAAAAAAACATCGGCAAGGGCTTGTACGGGGTGGGGGAAACCCGACAGAGGCCCCTTTTTAGGCTTTTACAGAGGGGGCCTAAAACAGGACGGGTAGGGGAAGGGCAACGTGAGTGGCAAGGTGCCCCCCAAAGGATGATTCACCCTTTCCAGTCCAAGGTCGGACCCTGGATTGTGAGGGAAGGCCCAGGGGGATTTTTCCGAAAAGGGGTGGGCAAAACAAGCTTTTCAATGCTCCTTGTGTGGCGGCTATCTGCAACGTAGGGGAGCAGTGCAGAACCGAACAGCGCCTTTTTGGCTTGCCGCTGACGGGGGAGGAAAAATGGGGTTTGCTTCAGGGGTCACCGGGAGATGAAATCGGGAGCCAGAGCTGGCTGATAAAACTTCCCGGGGACCCCCAATCCAAAAGGCGGGCCTGAAGGGGCCTGTCCGGCCGAAATTCCCCCAAAGTAAGGGAATGGTCAGACGGGAGAGTCGCATGACACCTAGGGACGCCTCCCTGCGACCCAAGGGCAAGTTTTTACGGCGACCGACAGTCCCCCCCATGAAAAAATGGCCAAAAACCACCACAGTAGAACCCAAAACTGCCCCAAACGACGCTGCGAGGTTCCCTCCTGGTCCCGATGGGGCTTTTTTCCCACCTGCATGGGTTCATCCCAGGAACCATTGGCGGAGGAATGGAGGTCGTTGGGGAAAAAAAAAGGGGCCCGACGAGGGAGCCGGGCGTGGGGCGATGACCTCCCGTTGGAGGCGAGCCCTTGTTTTTTTCTCTCGGCGAAGCGAAAGTTTCGATTCGGGTGGCCCCGCCGAATCAGTTTTTTGCCGAAGGAAAGGCAAATTCCCCCGCCGCTACCATCTTTAATGCTCCCCCAAGGCCTGCCAGAAAGTTGCCACCAATGCCTCATTGTTCCATTCTAGTTTCGAGGGGGAGGGTACGGAACTCACGGAGTAGTGGGGCCCACAGTGGAAAAACGCCCTGACGGAGAACGCAGCCCAAAGGGTGCGGCAGCAGAGGGGTGCGGCCCCCGGTTCCCTCGAAGACGGGCGGAAAACCCCTAGGGAAGCTTGCAGATTTCCTTTAAACGGAATCTCCTCGTTTCCCACAAGGGGGTGGCCCAGGGCCCAAACTTTTGCCCTTTAGGGGGGGGAAAATTTTGAAACGCCACCTTACCCCTAGTAGGGAAATTTATGCCCCAACATCTTAAAGGGGGATGGAGCATTGACTAAAAAGCCTCTGCATTTTTTTTTTGGGGGCCCCATCATAAACGAGAGGGGGGGCGGGAAAAGGTGCAAGAAGGGTTTCCGGTGCAGGGAAAAGGGGAGCGCCATGGCTGCAGGAAAAAACGTGCTGGGGTTAGCGGAAAAACAACCCAGGGGAGGTAGACGCCCCCGCAAGGTTTTTTGCATCATGGGCGCGAGCGGCAAAAACCTGGGGTTTTTGCTTTAGCGACGCCGTCGGACGTCCCCCAGTTCGGGCAGGAGTTTCCCGGCGGAATCCAGGGCCCGTCTTGTACGAAAAGGGTTCGGGGGGGGATTTTCGCTGGACCCCGCAAGCAAAGTTTAGTTAAGCCAGCAGGGAACTGATCTAAGTAGCCCCCCGGTTTTTTCACCAACCCCCGCAAAGGGGGCGTGAGCTACCCGGGGGTTTTCCCCCGACGGACTCGCTTGCGGTTTGGGGCCCGGGTACGCGTGGTACAAAAAAACGTAACCCAAAATTCCCTAGTCGGGGGAAAAAGGCAGGAGGGCAGGGGAGGCAGCACGGTTCGTGGTCCAAACAGGCAGACGGTCAGGGCACACCAAAAAAAGCAAGGTTTTAGGAAAAAAGTAACGGAACGGAACGGTACACGGATAATCAAAAACGGGGCTCCAAACACCCCCCTAAAAGGGCCACTAAAGCAAAACCCCCCAAACCCAGCCCGGCAAGGAGTGTTGGGGCTATTCCCCCCAAAAAGGAAAACCCGCTCCGGTAAAGCCAATTACCGGGGCACTGGCCCTTTAAATCCAGACCAGCGTCGCGCCCTTAGGAAACGGGCCCGCGCCCGGGCGCCCGGACAGACCGGCTCGCGTTTACAGGACCCTGGTGAGGTAAAGGGAGCCGGCCCGGCCCCGCAGGGGAAAGGGTCGCCCCACAGCCCGGCACCCCCCCGCCGGCCCCCTGCGGGCGGGGGGGGCCGCGGGGACGGCAGAAACCCGACCCCCCCGTGACCCTTGTTTCTCTGTTATCCCCCTAAGGGGGCCCGGGATGTTCTGGGGATCCTAAAAGGCGGGGTCCCCAACCGCCGGTCCGCGGACCGGTGCCGGGCCCCTACACATCCCCTCCTGCCCCGCGGCGCTGTAACCATGCCGACCGCCCGTTTACTTTAGTTCGGGCGGGGCCCCGGCAACTACTTAACGCGCCAAAAGTCAGAGTGCGGGTGCACCATAGGAAAGCTGGGGGGATTACCATTCCGCATCTAACGAACGCGGGGGGCCGCCGGGGGGGGTGATGCAACATGAATTTCCCCCACCCCCCTCCCGCTCGGTTTCTGCCAGCAGGCCCGGACTGAGAAACCCGGGGTCCGGTCACAACGGGCCATCTGCTCCGCAGCCAAAATACATTTTTAGTGTAGCGGCGCTGCTTCTTTTAATACATGAGCAGCGCCGCTGTGGAGGGCCGCGCCTGCTGCGATTGGTCACTCCTGGCAGCAACAGCAGAGTGGTTCGCTGCGGCCACTGCGCTGGGCCGCCACAACAGACCACTCACTGCTCCACATCTCAGGAGTCAGGACAGTGCTAGTAGAGCAGTAAAGAAGAGGCCCAGACGATCCTGTGTATCTGCAGCCAGCACTGCTCCTGCCTCCTCACACTATGTGATAGTGTGAGCACCAGCCACAGCGGAGCTCCGAGGCCAGAGCTCATACTTTCACTTTCATCATTGAAAGGAGATAAGAGCAGCGCCGGCTGCAGATACACAGGACAGGACAAACAGTTCACTGGCACGGGCCCACCGGCTGCAATACATATACCTCCTATGCTCCGCCCCCTTTCCTGTGTGGCAGCATCTCAGGCAGGCCTGAACGAATGTTCCTAAAGGGCTGCATCCTACTGGGATCCACATCCTGCATCCTCCACAGCCTCAAGGTACAAATTTTATTAATATGTTCCATATAGGTCATTGCTCCTGTGTACCGCATGGTGGACCACTCCACATCTTGGTATCCTGCAGAGGCCCAGACTATCAGCATTCTCATTCATGTTATATACAGTGATAAATTGACAGATAAGCAGGAAACCTCTTAGTTTCTTGTTTCCCGGCACCATCGGTCACGTGGTCACCGGGGTTCTGTGACTTCAGAGGCTGCTGGGTCTTGTCAAAGGTAGATCAGCTCTGCAGTGATGTCAGGAGAGAGAGGGGGGTTGGGGGGGGGGGGTTCCCCCAGTTACAGGGAAAATCGGCAAAAAAAAGTTCTATGAAAATGCTCACAAAAAAGTATTTTCTAAATCAGGGGCACAATATTTAAAATGAAAAAAAAAAAATAATACAGAAAATAAAATTGTATTAAAAAAAACACCAAAAGCAAATTTTAGCCCTGCTCTTGACAACCCTAAAACTTTATGTCCCCAAAGGGTACAAAGGGTGAAATAGGTATTGAACATGTCACCAATTTTCGAAGTAAATATATTTCTAAGACATGAAATTCTCACCCGATGTTGGTAACAACCTGCCCAACCCAAACAGGCAAAGAAATCAAACCACAGATGTCCAGAAATTATGGGTGATAATATGAAATGACACAGGGAAAAAGTATTGAACACGCTTACTGAAATGTATGTAATACTTGGTACAAAAGCTTTTGTTGGTGATGACAAGACGCCTTGTGTATGGAGAAAATAGTCGCATGCATTGCTCAGGTGGGCTTCTGGCCGATTCTTCCACACAAACACTCTTCTAACCCTGAATGTTCCGTGGGCTCCTTCTGTGAACTCTGAACATTAGTTTCTCACATAGATTTTCTGTTGGATTCAGGTCAGGTGGTTGGCTGGACCTTTCTAGCAGCTTTGTTTTCTTTCTCTGAAACCAACTTAAAGTTCTTTTGGCTGTGTGTTCGGGATCATTGTTTTCCTGAAATGTCCACCCTCGTTTCATCTTCATCATCCTGGTAGATGGCAGCAGATTTTTATCAAGAATGTCTCAGTACATTTGTACCTTCATCCTTCCTTCAATTACATGAAGTTTGCTAGTGCCATATGCTGAGAAAGAGCCCCACACCATGTTTCCACCTCCAAATGTCACTGTTAGTATGGTGTTTTTTGCAGTGATATGCAGTGCCTTTTGGCCTCCAAACATGATGTGTATAATGGCATGCAAAAAGACCAATTTTGGTCTCAATGGATCAGACTATATTCTCCCAGTATTGTGCAGGTTTGTCTAAACACTGTTGATCAAAAAACGCTTTAACATACGTTTTGTTCAGCAATGGAGTCCTGTATAGTTAGCATACATACAGGCCATGGAGGTTGAGTGTGCATTACTTATTGTTTTCTTTGAAACAATTGTACCCAGTGGTGTAGCTACAGGGGTTGCACCGGTCAAAGCTGCTACCGGACCCACAGACCGCCCTCACCATGTGACTGCCTCGCTGCCACACATAGAGCCAGGGATGCATCAGCGGAGCTGGCTCTGCACAGTGCAGGGAAGCAAGAACCTCTGGGATAAGAACAATAGCTCCACCCCCAAGTGGGAGGAGCTACATTCCCCTGGTCAGAGCACAGGAAGCTGCCTTCTACACTGAATCTGGAGGGCAGACGGAAGTGGCAGAGCAGCCTGATAGATGCAGGTAAGCTGCTCTCCTCCACGGTAAATGAAACGTGCTGTTGGGAAGCAGTTGTGCTGCTGCCAGTGATTTAGTGACTGGAGCTCCAGGATCGCTGCTGTGAATGAAAAATATGATCCTGCACCGACCACAGAGCACAGAGCTCCAGTAACTAAATCACTGTAAACATCACAGAGCTGCTGCTGGTCAGTAAGAAAACTACAATATAAAAATAAACAGAAAACACAACCCCACAATTAAAAACTCTTTAGTAAAAAAAAAAATATATATATATGTATATGTGTATATATATATATATATATAAAATATATATTATATATATAATATATATATATATTATATATATATATATATATATATATATATATGTCACACAAAACAAGAAACAAGAATCGCTCCAATCTTTAGAATTGTGTTATTTAATCCCTTACCACTGCAGCCTATTTTTTTACATTCATTTTTTCCACTCCGCTTCCCGGAACCATAACTTTTTATTTTTCTTCTACACAAGACAGAAGAGGGCTTTTATTTTGCGGGACAAGATGTACTTTCTAATGGTGTCATTCATATTACCATAGAATATGCTGGGAAAATACAAAAAAATTCTAAGTGAGGCAAAATGTGAAAAAACATGCTTGCGCCATGATTACTATCCCTGAAAGTAGAAATAATGTTCCATGCTACACAGCAGGCTTTCTTCATGCAAAGAACCTGTTGTTAAGCGTATGTTCACACGGCGTGTTGAGTCTGTGTGAACATACTCTTTTAGATATGTGTTTGGTTTCATCTGTCTGACCCAAATATGTATCTAGCAATGAGCAGTGTGATTTACATTGCTTTTTATATGAAACACACGTCGGGGTTCACGAGTGATCACCGATGCGTGCCTCATTGCGTCTTTTGGATCCGTCCCAAGAATTGTCATGTTAATTCTTGGTCTGAAAGATGCAGCAGGAGACCTATAATAAGATATAGTGTGCGATCCTGCTGCATCCAACACGCATCCAAACATGCAGCTGCGTGTGGGATATGTGTTGGATCCGTTTAGGATCCAATCGACGCAGAGTTTTTGGATGCGATTTTCAGATCTAACATGGATCCAAAATCGGATCCAAAAACGCTGTGTGAGCAACCCCTAAGAAGTCATGGCCAACAGCTGTATAGAATCCTTGTCTGGAGGGAGGGGGCACAAACTGAAGCTTTGCACCAGGGCCCATGAGCCTTTAGCTACGCCCCTGATTGTACCTGCTGATTCCAGGTCTTTCTCTAGCTCTACACAAGTGGTCATTGACTCTTGGCCCACTTTTCAGATTATTGTTTTCACTGCTCTGGCTGGTTTATGGTAAAATTATGTTCCCTCCACTTCCATTTTATGGCCCAGTGCTCACTTTCTGTAGTTTACAATTTTTCTGTAACCAATGCCATCAGTAGGTTTTGCAACAAAAGGTTGTGAAGATCTTGAGACAGCTCATTAGTTTTACCCATCATGAGATATTGCTTGTGTGGCACCTTGGTATCGAGACAGTTTTTTTTATAGGCCATCAGTTGAACCAGCTGATATTATTTTTCATTAAGTGGCAGGATTGCTTCCTAATCACTGATATATTTCAGCTGGTGTCATGACTTTTCATGGCTTTTTGCACTTTTCTTTCTTCATGTGTTCGTTACTTTTTGGTAGTGTCATTTCTAATTATTACACATAACTCAAATTATGAACATCTATGGTTTGATTTCTATGCTTAATCCTGTGTGAATTAGATGGATTGTTACTGAGATATGGTGAGAATTTTATGTCAATAGCCCCTTTAGAAATATATTTACTTAGAGAATTGGTGACAAGTTTAATACTCATTTCACCTGCTGTAAATGTCTGTGACGGAGAAGTGACACAGTTACAAAATGTTTAAAACTTTACAAAACTTGCGGTTACAACATAAATAAAAACAGGTGAAAAACAGACTTTTTAATTTTTTTTACTTCTATTTTCTCTCATAATATGTTTATAACCTAATGTAAAAATTACATAAAAATAAAGCCTATCATGTCACTAAAAAATTGTAGAATAATCAGGTATGTAAAAGCTTTATAGCGTTCAAACCTGAGTGTACTAAGGAAAAGGTCAGGAAGAAGGGTAAAAACCCATTCGGGAACTGGTTCAGGAGTCTGATGTAGGACGTGTCACCCCTTCTGAGTCACACTCAACGCCTCACACCTAGCCAGCAAGTAATTCTACTCTGCACTTATGTTGGGCAACACCCCGAAACAGCTGTCTGCAGATGAAATAAACTTGCATGGCTTGAATCCTTTTCACATTGTAAGGCTCAGTGAGTCACATGTGACTTTAGGACTTTTACATCCAGTAGAGGGTGCTGGAGAGTTCAGCTCTCTTCCCATAAGACTTTGGAAATATGCAAATATGCAAGGAGGTATGAAAGCCGTTATAGCCCCACATCCCAACATGGTGCTTCTCCCCAATAAGATACATTACCCCTTCTTAGACACACTCGACACCTCTCACCTAACCAGCAAATAAGTTCTACTCTGCACTAATGAAGGGCAACACCAAAAAACAGCTGTAAGGAGATGAAAGTAGCTAGCATGGCTTGAATTCTTTTTACATTGCAAGGCTCATTGAGTTACATTTGACTTGAGAATTGCTACATCCAGTAGAGAGTGCTGGAGAATACAGTTCTCTTCCAATAAGCCTTTAGAAAAATGCTTCCTAGGAAAAGTGTCCAAAATAGTATTCAAATAGAAGGAATAAAACGGGGTCTCTAGTGCCACCTAAAGTCAATTAACCTGGAAACCAATGTCTAGAATGTCTATAGTAACTGACCTTTAAGAAAATGTTTCTAAGTTTAGAATAGAGCTGCCCTCCAATCAGGGATCTTTTCCATTTGTCACACTATGCAGTTGCCCAGTTCCCCCATGACCCAATGGGCCCCAGGTGTTCAGAGGTATGGTAATAATGTTTGTTCCATGTATAGTGGTGTTATTTGGTAACTGTATAACTATCACTTAGAGGTATCTTACAGCTATTTCTATGATAGAGAGATACCGGCGACTCTACTGTTTTTCAAACATACAGAAACAAACCAGAACTCTGCAGATACCAAGAGATAGAAAATCATTGAATATATGAAGTGGGTCCATATCAGCTGCCTGTTGTATATATGAAAATCTGAGGCTCTTAGCGCACATTTTATATCAAAACTGTGAGGGCCCATTCACTAATGACAAGGTGGCCTCAGTTCAGATGGTTACCTACTCCAAACAATCTCAAATCTGTTGGTGTCTTCCCAGGCCTCCATACTTTTTCAGAGCTTGAGGGTCCCAACTACACTGTTCTGAAGAACAATAGCCACTGTTTTGGCACTGGTCTGCTGGAGGGAAATAGGCACAACTAGGTGTGCTTGAAGTCACATGCATTGGGGTGATGTCATGTGTTTGAGAGGAGTCCTGTGCACTACTTTGCCCAGAAGCCCATAATGCCCTGCTTCCAAGGTGAAAAAAAAATTGTAGTAATTTACTCTGTAAGTTGATGTAAGATCCAAAATAAAGCCTTGAGATATGACTAGCATTATCAGCCATGCTAGAAACTTTTTCCTCATTCACCGTTCAGTTTTGTGTTGTGTCAAAATATTATGTAGTGCTATGCACTAAACGGATCAGAAAAGATTACAGGTACTGTCTAGGTTCAATGGAGTCTACCAGAACTTTTTGGAGTGTAGAAAATCAGAGAAAAGTCCAACAAGAACTTGACTGCACAAAGACATGGGGAACCTTTATCATTACTTTATTGTTGTGTGAGTCACATGCATATCTATAGCAGGGGTCTTAAACACGGCTGGGAAATAGAAAAAAATCTAAAGTTTACGGGATGCATTCCTTTTAAGTTCAATAGAATTTGTCCATGTCATTTTACAGGAGGTGATGCCAAATAAATATGTTTTTTAATTTTTTTTTTATATAAGCATTTATAAATGGAAAAGGGTGTTATGTGTTTTTCACTTATTCAATTATTCTTTTTACGCAACATTTTTTTTTTAACTTGTCCCAATGCGGAATTGGAATAAGTGATTGTGATTGCAGCACATAATTCCAACACTTTGTTTTATGCCAAATTTCAGTCCCTGGTTGTCATTGCTATTATTGGTACCCCACAAACACACATGGAGGATACAAGAAGGTCCCTTCCTCTGTCAAATCCCTTATATGACATGGTCACTATTGATCGTGGTATTTAAGGGCGCATCCCCATGGCACAGGACAAATACCGGTCGGTTTACCCGACCGGTATCTGTCTGGTTTTTGTGCCATGCACACGGCCGCGGGGGGACGGCTTTTCTCCGTGATGAGCGGAGAAAAGCTCTCCCCCTTCCCATTGACATGCACATATTCTGTCCGAAAACTGGACGGAAGAATGAACATGTACAATGTTATACGGGCCGCCGGGCGGAAAACCCATGCAGAGGGGACTGCTGCACAGGTTTTCCATAGCGGCCCGTGTAAAAGTTTGAGGCCTGTTCTTCAGACGGTTTTGCAAAACCGCAAACCGTCTGAAAAACCGGCTGCAAACTGGTGCCGTGGGGACATGCCCTAAGGGGATAAACAGCATTGATCAAAGTAAACTCTTCTATCGGCTATTAGAGCAATAATATCTTCAGAGCTCAGGTGCCCCAATGGCCACCGATGACAGCCACAAGGTCCTGCAGGCCAAGTGTTCAAAACCCCGGGTCTATAGTGTGAATACGGGTAATTAGGATCAAGATAATCTATAGGACCTGAATTATGATGGAGGAGACACACAATGTACTTTTTAAAGGTTAAACTGGACAAGAAGTGTTGTCATAAGGACACTGAAGATGATGTGCTGCCGGCATCAGGCTTGTTTTCTCAAACAATGAGTTAAATAAGGTTTGCCACTCGAAAACTTTCATTTACAGGGCTTTTATTTTAATTAGATTGACATGTAGTTGCAGCATTTATTTCATATTTTGACAATGTAATAGCTAGCCTATTTATTTATTTACTTGTGTATGTGACATGTATTGTTAAGGGATTCATTTTGAAGATAATTGATGGAATCTAAGATCATCATGTTGTTTTCTTGACCTCTTTAATAGCAGGGAAGAAGTAAAATAGACAAGTGTGCCGAAAGGAGGGAGGATGCTGGCAAAAACCGGAGCCAGGCACTTAGTGACAACTCGTCCATCCGATTGTCTGTAATTAATAGCAATATGTAGATGATGCTGTTACATTTCCCGTGAGTCCAGCTGCACAGGCGCTACAGCAAGTGAAAAAACCAAGATGCTAATTATGTTTTCTGCATATTAAGTACTTTGTTTACACCCACCGAGAACAGAGACAGGGAAGTTTTGTGCTTTTTTCTGTTCAGTACACTCAGGAATACACAATACATCAGTTCTCTGATTCCCCCAATGTATGTCAGATGTATTCCTCTCTGAATCACAGCCTGCCCCCCACTCGTTTTACTTGTATAGAATATGTCAATTATCATATTCAAAAAAATCTGTGGAACATGTTCAAAGGTAAACAATGCATTTGTGAAAGCCCAAATATTTCAAATCAATATTTAAATTTTTATTTCAAAAAGTAGAATTTGATAAATATTTAACATCTAAGTGCAACTCGATTCTTTCGGATTTTCGACTTTCCACGCTTCATTCTGGCAATGGAACAGTCGTTCTCTTCTTCAATAATAAGATATTGAACAGATGATCCAGCCAATGCTCTTCTTTTCTCTTCTGCCAAAAACTACTCCTTGGTGAGTTGAATTTGAGCTTTTCTATTGCAGCATCCTCAAAAAAAAAGTCTCAACTGAGCCTCACAAGGTTGGCTAAACTTCACTCGAGCTTCTTGCAATATTGGTTTTTCTGCTATTGTTGGTGTAAACACTGACAGAACAAAAGATGCTTAAATGACTTTGCTTGCAGTTAACTATGTTTTAAAAACAACTTTCTAATAGAGTTATCACTGCTCCCCACCATGAGAACAGATGCAGAGCTGGAGCAGTAAGACAGGGTCTGCAAGGGAGAAAATGCGTCTTTGAGCTAGTAGTGTGCCAGTAATGAGACAACCTCTGCATGTTGTGTTAGAAAGGGCAGTAAAATGGAATACATTTATTTGAAAGTGACAATTTTCTCGCTATAAGTCTAAATTTGTGGTATTTTCCTTTTTGTAGAATTTATAATGCTTTAGAAATTACAGTATTTGACTGTTAAAGTACATGTAACTTATTTTGACATTTTAACTAAGTAGTGGGAAAAGCATCAATTTTGATGTTGCTACCATCTGGTTTATTTTTCTTAAAGGCAAAATATTTTCTAAAATCCTATCAGATAATTTGGATATAATGGGGTAGTAGTGGGAGGATCCCTTATTTAGGATCTCAGATTATTGGATAGAGCAGCTATAAAGAACCCTTGCTGTACAGGACCTGACATGTCCACATATTAAAGAGAAAGATCATTGACTTCAATCAAAAGTCATATACACCTTCAAAAAATACATATAATTTTTGTTGAGTTACATTATAATGCAAACACAAACGATAAAACACTATAGCACACAGTAGTACCCTTGTAGAAAGTCCATGAATGGAAATATCACAAATTGCCTAATTTGCTGCAAAACTTAAACCTACATAAAGTGCTCAAAACTGCCCATATCAACAAAAGTAATTAAATCCCATATACCTAGAACATATAAAGGCAACAAGAGATACAGATCATAACAGGTACATCTCAACGCACGTTTCACCCAATGCTTCATTTAGGGGAATGAATGACAAAAATGAAACATTAGGTGAAACATGAATTGCGGTGTATGTGTTATGGTCTGTATGTTTTTGTTGCCTTTGTAAATGTGTATGCATTATGCATATAGATTTCATTACTTTTGTTTATGATGGCAGTTTTGATCACCTTATTATATACCTTATTAGGCACTTTCTGATATTTCCAAAGACTTACCTTCTATGTGGGTGCTACTATGTGCAATATGTGTTTTATCATGGTCTTTTATTTGCATTTTAATTTGATTAAACAACAATGACTGTACATTTTTTTTAAAGGGAATGTGTCATCAGAAAGTTACCTATTGTTTGACATGTTTTTATGTAACACTTGTTTTTTAAGAGTTTTTGGTTGTGATCTTTTTTAATTTTCCATATCGCTATCAATATTTTTTTAGATCCTCAAATCCTGCAGTTTTCATTTTGGCCCTATATTTTTGTTTGTTCTTGTTTTTGTAGAAAAAACTTTTTTCAGTGGTTTCCCTCATTATCAGAAAAGGCGGGTTTCCCATTTAAAAGGTGTTTAAAGGGTTTTGTTTTTTAAAAATAACACACTATCCCCCATTCACAATAGGAGATTTTTCATGGGCTATCCCCCCAATTTTCCTGAAACATCCCTTTTTCCCCAGGTCACAGAGCGGCCCTAGAAAACCTCCTATAAAATTTCTTTGGGCCCTGCCCCTTGTTCACGGGCTCCTATCCCCATGGCAGCTTAGGCAAGTGATTTAAAACCCAAAACAAAATTAACAAAAACAGAAAAAAAAAACCTACAATCAGAAAATAAAAGTGGCTTACGAGAAAATAATATGTATCCGCATCTTGTTTAATTAGTAAAAAAAAATAGTTGAGAAATTCTCTTTAACCCTTTAATGACCTTTGACGTATCCATATGTCCAAGTCGTTTGGGGGTTTACGCCCCTTGACGTATGGATATGTCCTGGAGATCTGCAAATCGCACAAACCGCGGTTTTTGGGCAGTTATAATTACGTGAAAATCCTGCAGCATTGGCCCCAACTGAAGATCACTCGGAGGAGGGGACAATTGACCCTTTAGCGGCCCCCGAACTAAAGATCGGGAACAAAATGAGACCAGAAGGGGGTGGCTCCTTTCAGGTTTTAAAACTGGCGCAGCAAACCGCACAATCTTTTTGGGTGCAAACCCCTTTCCAGACCCGCACAGAAGGTATACAATGCCTTTCGGGCTTTTCTGTGGGCCTCACCATGGGCCCGGGAGTACAATTTTGGCCCGGCCCCGGGTGGTTACTGAAGGTTTTGCACAAAAAGCTGTGCATTGACCTCTATTTTTATCATGATCCTGAAGCACAGGGGAGCTAATTGCTGGCAAAAGCCCGCACCCCACTGCTAGGGGAACAATTAGAAAATAAAAAACTGCCATTTAAATTAATACCCCGTTTTACACCCAGCAAAAAAAAAAGCGAAAAGTAAAAACCCCAGTGGGGGGATTGCCCAAATGCAAAAATTCCAATTAAAAAAAACCACTCACATACCTTTAATTCTTTTAGGGGGGGGTTGCGGGACACCCTTTCCCTACAAAAAAGGCGGGTTTCAGAAGGGGGTCAAAAAAACAGATAAGTGTGGACCCCATGCTGGCTTAAAAACCTATTAGGGGGACAAACCCCTACTAAAAGAAATTAAAGGGGGGTCTGCCCAGCACATTTTGGGTGTCCCAAAACCAAAACACAGGCACCCCCCGCTCCCCGGGACCTTTTTAGATAAAAAAAATATGAAACCCAACTGGAAAAAAAGTTTTTATGGATTATTTTTGGTACCCGGGGCCCCGATACGCCCAAACTTTCAACTACGTAACGGCCCCCCATGTCTTCATATTACCAAAACCCCAAAAATTTACAGAAAAAAACACATACAAAAAAAAAAGGGGCATACCAAAAAAAACTAAAATTTTCCCTAATTTCCCTAAAATTTGGGCCAATTCACAGCTCAAGCTGGGGGACTTTTCCCAGTAGCATATACCGGGGTTGGCTGCTTGGTTTACTACAGCCATTAGTTTTTAAATGGCCCAAAAAAAAGTATTTTTTTTGAGTAATTTAAAAGTCCCCTTATTTGTATGTATTTTTTCTGTAAAATTTTTTTTGTGAAAAAACCCTGTGAGTCAATATACTCCCCCTACATACTGGATAACTCATTCAGGGGTAATTTCCAATTTGGGGGCTTTTTTGGGGTGGTGTTTAAATTTTTTAAATGGAATGGGGCCCTAAATAAAATTGTATTGAAAATGAGATCTCAAAGTCCAATAGGGCCCTGTTTTTTGAGCCAGATGGCACCAAAGGGCCACACAGGGGATAGCCTAAAAAGGGGGGTAAAATTTGGGGGGTATCAATATTAATTGCATTTCCATGGTCAATCTACCGTGTTCCAGTGAAAAATGGATAAAAATTGAAAATCTGAAAATGATATGTTGAAATTCCACCTCCACTTTGCTTTAATTCCTGTGAAACACTTAATGGGTTAATACATTTCCATTTTCAATACTTAAAGGGGTTTAGTTTCTTAGATGGAGTCATTTATGGGGGTATCTAACATTCAGGCCCTTCAAAACCATTCAGGGAACGGACGATCTTTAAAAATATCAATAGCACATTTTCTTTAAATTGTGAAAAATTATTACTAAATTTCTAAGCTCGCTAATGTCATAAAAAAATAAAAATACATTCAAAAAATGATGCCCTTTAGTAAAATTTAGATGCTAGTTAAAATATATAAGCGAAACCCCAAAAAATTTGAGTTTGACCGAACCCGAATTTGAAAATTTGATGAAGTTTGAGTCGCACAAAACCGAACCGAACTTTGAACCCCATTAAAAATCAATGGAAAGAGTTTTGGGTTAATTTTTTATACCTATACAGGTGAGGGGAAATTGAATTTATCATCCCAAAAAGTAAACGGATACGTGGAACAACTTTTTGAAAAAATTTTTCTTAAAGTCAAAAAAAAATTGAGAGGGTAAAATAATTAAGGGGGGAATGTATGAAGACGGCGCATCGGGGCACCCATTTTTCACGGGATTTTTTTGCGAAAGCTTTTTTGCCTCATTTATGTCGGGCCCCCAGGGCGCCATCAGCGGTGAAAATTTTTCCCTGCACCCGCCAGTGTGTAAGGCGCAGTGCGGGACTTAGGCGCAGAAGACTGGCCAACAGTTTTCCCCGATTCGAACAGCTGGAAAACAGCGAAGACCCTTTAAAACATGAGGAATAGCAAAAAGAGTTTTCTTTCAAAAAAATGAAAATAAAGTGAAAAATCAAAGTTGAATCAAATACATGCAAGTAATAAAAAATTGATCATTTAAAATAAAAGCAAATAACACTAAACCGGGCCACTTTATTGGGTACACCATGCTAGAAAGGGGTTTTGGACCCCCTTTGCCTTCAGAACTGCCCAATTCTTCGGGGATAGTTTCAAAAAGGGTTTTGCAAAGATGCTAAATTGGTACCAAGGGGCCCAAAAGTGCCAAAAAATATTCCCCACACCATGACCCCACCACCACCACCTAAACCCGTTATACAAGGCGGGAGGATCCAGCTTTCTTTTTGTTGACGCCAAATTGACCCACCACCAATGTCGCAGCAAAATCAGACTCTTAAACCAGGCAACTTTTTTTCCAATCTTCTACTGTCCAATTCGATGAGCTTGGAAAATTTGGAGCCTCATTTCCTGTTCTTAGCTGAAAGGAGGGGCACCCGTGGGGTCTTCTGCTGCGTACCCCTCTCCTCAAATTTCGCCGTACGTGCGTTCAAATCCCTTTTTGCCTCCCTTGGGTTTAAAAACGGGTGGCTTTTTTAGCACGTTGCCTTTCTATCAGCTCGAACCATCTGCCCTTTCCCCTTTTGACCTCGGCATCAAAAAGGCTTTCCCCCCCCCACAGACTGCCGCTCACGGATTTTTTTCTTTTTGGGACCATTCTCTGAAAACCCCAGAGAGGGTTGTGCGTGAAAATCCCCGGGAGATCAGCAGTTTCTGAAATACCAACCAGCCCTTCTGGCACCAACAACCATGCCCTTTAAAAGGGCACTCAAATCCCCTTTTTTCCCCCATACTGATGCCGGTTTAACTGCAGGAGATTGTTTTGCCATGTCTACACCTAAACGACTGATTGCCGCCATTGTTTGGGCTGTTTAAAATTAAATGTAAACACAGTTGGACAGTTACCTAATAAAGGGGCCGGTTTTTTATATAAGCCTCCAGAAAGAAATAATAGCAAACAGTCTTAAAAAGGGGAGAATTGAACAAATTTTTAAACATTTAATAAGCCAACAATGTTGGACAGATTTCTTTTTGGTCTATTTTTTTATTAAAAAAAAAGAAGTATTGTACAGATTTCTTTTTGGTCTATTTTTGTTATAAAAATGAAGATGTTTTGTTGTTCTTTTCACATTTTTTTCTTTTTTTGTATGTCCACAAGAGCCACCCGCCCAGGTCTGGCTACCGTGGTTCTCCAAGCGGATTTTATGTTCCCAGGGCTTATTCTTAAAAGAAAAAGGAAATAAAAAAAAAAGAAAAAAAAAAAAACCCCAAAAATAGATTTTATACCCCCAATTTTTTAAAACCAAGGGGAAAAACTGTTTTCCGGGAATTTCATTTCCAATAAGTGTCACAAAGTGTGCACGTATTTGCAATGTAATTCCAACGGATTTCCGCGTTTGGAAAAACTTACACAGTATGAAGAATAAAAAAGGGTTGCCATTGAAAGAAATTTCTTAAAAAAATAACATATCTAATGCAGGGAAAAATGAAATCAAAGTACTAATAAAATTTTTAAAATAACATTAATGACAATAATATAAAAGCTTCAAAGAAAAAATCCCACTACAAAATTATTCCAAAATTCGGAAATCACCTAATTTAACACACAAAGCCAAAGAAGTTTGGGCAGATGTTTTGTTATAATTTTCCATAACAACAAACAATGTATTTGTCCACTTTGAAGTTTAATGCAATTCGTATATCCAACAAAAGGCTTGCGGGGCCAACAATTTTTTTTCTTAATTATTTTTTTCTTCTTGACAATTCATTTATTGTAGTATGTAGGCGAAGTTAGAACTCGACGCATTACAAAAAACCGTCTCTACTTCAACTTCCCACTCAATAGACCACATTCCTAGGCCCGCCCGTCGGGGCGCGAACGTCAATGCGCTCAAATTTGCAGACCCGTGACATGCATGCCTTTGGGTTTTCAAATTCCCGCATCCAGCCCCAGAACGCCCCCGGCGCGCCCAGCACGCCCCTTCATGTTTTGGGGCCCGCCGAAAGTGGCAAAGGTTTCGCCTAACATTGCATCCCTCATCCGACAGGGGATTCGAGACGTGGCGCAGTTTCGGCAGAAAACAGGCGAACTCCCACATACATTCGCCCAATCTTTCAATGGCTAAATGAAAAGATGAACAGCATAGCTATTTTGGGGGTACGCACTACTTTTCTACGGGGGGCCCTTTGACACTAAGAAGACCCGTATTTGGGAAAAGGCACTGGGAACGGCAGGGTCCCCTTTTACTTTTGCACCAGGACCAAGAACATTAAAATTTGTGGTGGGGACAAGAATATCCCAATGGAGAACATGGGGGTTTTTGTTGGCAGGCCCTATTATAGGGGTGCAGTGGTAGTCAGGGGTGCCCTCATCATCATTAACCGATCAGGACCAAAACGCTAAATAAAAGGGGCCCCCCCCCCCATACTAATTCTTATTTTGTAACATAAGGGGGCCCCCTTTTTTTTAGGGAAATACACACATGGAAACCCCCTAAAGAAGCATTTATGCTTAAAATACAAAAAAAAATTTGAGACTTTCGGTTCCTATTTTGATAAAGATTTTTTAAGCTGCCCCGATTTCCCGTTTTCCCCAAAAATCGGGGTCTTTGCATCTTTACCTCTAATCGACCCAATAGGTCCCAAACCGGTAAAAACGACCTTTTAATTCAGAAGAAAAAAAAAAAAAATTGTTTTTGTGGCAGGGAAAAAATACTTTGTATTGGGGAACATTGTTTTTAAACCATATGGGAAGGAAGGGGGGTGCTTCCATTTTGGGTTTCTGTAAGGGCTGTCATAAGAAGGGCACTTGCAGGTTTGGGTGTTTTTTTTTATTTTTTCTCTTGAAAATGGAGGTGGTTTTTTGGGCCCAGTAAAGGGGCCTGATTGGCTCGATTGAGGGGTAAAGAAACATAGGACTGCCCGATTTTTGGATACGTTGAAATTCGTGGGATTTTACCATTTTTGTTTCCCAAATATTAAAACCGGTGTTAAAGTTTTTTCATGTATGTAGATAGCAAAATGCTTCTTTGGGGGATTTCCCCGTATGTATTGCCCTTTTTGCAGTAATGTGCCGTGGGGGCGGCCCTGTGGTGTACATTTTAATTAATGTGTCCCGCAGCCTGCCATGGCACCCAGGTTGCATAGTTTTTTTCAGAAATTTTTTTGTGTGCAGAAACAAACTTATACTTGGTTTTTAATTTGATTTTAACCTATTGGGAAGGAAGGGGTGTTTTCCATTTTGGGTTTCTGTCCCCGCCCCCTCTCACGGCTGTCTAAGAAGGGTTGCGGTTGGGTGTTTTTTTTTTTATTTTTTCTCTCTAAATAATGGAGGCCGGGTTGCCCCAGTGAGAGGCTGTTTTGGCTCGTTGAGGGGAAAAAAGCATAGGACTGCCCGATTTTAGATCACGTTGAAAGTGTGGGCAGCTTAAAATTTTTTTGAAAAATTTTTTGAACCGGAGTCTCAAAGTTTTTTATGTATGAGAAGAACAAAATGCTTTTTTGGGGTTTTCCCCATGTAGTGTATTCCCCCTTTTTGCAGTAGTGTCGGTGGGGGCGGTCTGTGTGTGTAATTGTATAATTCAGTTGCCCGCACCCCCTCCATGGCCCCCCGGTTTGCATACATTTTTTCAGAATATTTTTGTGTGCAGGAAAAATTTATTGGTGTACTTTGTTTTTTAAACCCCTATATGGAAGGAAGGGGTGTTCCATTTTGGGTTTCTGTCCCCCCCCCACTCTACAGGCTGCATAAAAAGGGCAGTTGCAGGTTGGGGTTTTTTTTTTATTTTTTCTCTCTGAATAATGGGGGTCGGTTGACCCAGTGAGGGGCCCTATTGGCTATTGAGATTTTTTAAAAAAAATGGGGAATTTGGGGCGCCCATTTTTAAAAAATTGTGAACCCCGGGAGTTTAAATTTTTTCATTTATGTAGAGATAAAATTTTTTTTTAAATGTATGTTTTGTTTAGCAAAAAATGTCTTTGGGGCTCTGTGTGGTACCCTTATTTTTTTCAGTGTGGGGCCCGGGGGGCCCAATGCGTGGCAACCCAGGTTTGCATATTTTTTCAGAAATGTTTTTTGTGTCCCAAAACATACGTTTACTTGGTGTCTTGTTTTTAAACCTATAGGGGAAAAGGAGGGGTGCTTCATTTTGGGTTTCTGTCCCCCCACTTACAGGCTGTCTAAGAAGGGGCGTTGCAGTTGGGTGTTTTTTATTTATTTTTTCTCTTGAAAAATGGAGGTCGTTGACCCAGTGAGGGGCCTGTTTGGGCTGGATTGAGAGGTAAAGATAGTTGGACTGCCCGTTTTTGAGTACTTGAAGCCCCGTGGGCGCTTAAAACATCTTTTGATCAAAATATGTGAACGAGAGTCTAAAAGTTTTTTCGATGATAGATAGCATAAATGTTCTTAGGATTTCCATTAGGTATTGCCCTTTTTGCAGTAGTGTGCCGTGGGGGGGGTTGTGTGTGAAATTTGTATAATTACATTGTCCCGCAGCCTCCCAAGTGGCACCCGGGTTTGCAACTTTTTAGAAATGTTTTTGTGTGCAGAAACATACGTTATATTGTGTACTTTTGATTTTAACCTATAGGGGGAAGGAAGGGGTGTTTTCCTTTTTGGGTTTTTTCTGTCCCCCCCCACTTCACGGGGCTGTCATAAAAAGGGCAGTTTGCGGTTGGGTTTTTTTTTTTTTTTTTTCTCTCTGAATAATGGAGGTCGGTTGGACCCGTGAGGGGCTGTTTGGCTCGATTGGAGGAAAAAAAGGGAATAGGAAACTGCCCCGATTTTGAGATCCGTTGAAAGTCTGGGAAGCTTAACATTTTTGATCAAAATATGTAAACCGAGATTCAAAGTTTTTTATGTATGATAGAAACAAAAATGTTCTTTGGGGATTTCCATGTGTTATTCCCCTTTTTTGAGTGTGTGCGCTGGCGGCGGTTTTTGGGTGTGTGAAAGTATAATTCATTTGTGGCACCCCTGCAGTGGCACCCGGTTTTTTGCATGTTTTTTCAGAAATGTTTTTGTGTGCAAAAAACATATTTTTAAATTGGTGTACATTGATTTTAACCTATAGGGGAAGGAAGGGGTGCTTCCCATTTGGGTTTTGTCCCCCCCCATCTCAAGGGTCATAGAAGGGCAGCTTGGGTTGGGTGTTTTTTATTTATTTTTTCTCTCTAAATTGGAGGTCGGTTGCCCCAGTGAGGGGCCCTGTTGGCTGATTGAGAGGTAAAGATAGCAAGGATGGATTTTGAGATCACTTGAAAGTGTGGGCAGTTTAAAATCTTTTATCAAATAGTAAACCCGAGAGTTCAAAGTTTTTTTCATTATGATAGATAGCATAAATGCTTCTTTGGGATTTCCATGTAGTGTTTTTCCCCTTTTTGCGGTAGTGTGCGCTGGCGGCGGTTTTGGTGTACAGATAATTACATGTGTGCCGCACCCCTCCCAGTGGCCCCGGGTTTTTGCATCTTTTTTTCCCCCGAATGTTTTTGGTGCAAAAAACATCGTTATACTTGGTGTACATTGATTTTAAACCTATTGGGAAGGAAGGGGTGTTTCCCTTTTTTGGGGTTTCTGTCCCCGCCACTCTCACAGGCTGTAAAAGAAGGAGGCTTGCGGGTTTGGGTGTTTTTTTTTATTTTTTCTCTTGAATAATGGAGGCCCTTGAATGAGAGGCCTGTTTGGGGTCGTTTTGAGAGGTAAAGATAGCATGGACTGCCCGATTTTGAGTCACTTAAAAGCCGGGGGCAGTTTAAAACACTTTGATCAAAATTTGAACGAGGTTAAAATTTTTTTCATTATGTAATACTAAATCTTCTTTAGGGTTTTTTCCAGTGTGATTCCCCCTTTTTGCAGTAGTGTGCGCTGGGGGGGGGTTGTGGTGTCATGTATAATTACTTGTGCCCCCAGCCCTGCGTGGCACCCAGTTTTCTACTTTTTTTCAGAAATTTTTTTTGGTGCAGAACATACGTATACTTGGTGTACATTGTTTTTAAACCTATATGGAAGGGAAGGGTTTTCCATTTTGGGTTTTTTCCCCCGCCACCCCACAGGCTGTCATAAAAAGGGGCAGCTTGCATTTTGGGTTTTTTTTTATTTTTTTTTTCCTCAAAATTATGGGAGGTGGTTGCCCAGTGAGGGCCTTTTGGGCTCGATTGAGAGGTAAAGATAGCATAGGATGCGCGTTTTGGATCACGTTAAAAGCCCGTGGGCAGAAAAACATCTTTTGATCAAAATTGTAAACCGAGAGTTAAAGTTTTTTCATTTGATGATGCATAAATGCTTTTTTGGGGTTTCCATGTATGTATTGCCCTTTTTGCAGTAGTGTGCCGCTGGGGGGGTTTTGTGTGTTACAATTAATTAATGTGTCCCGACCCCTCCCAGTGGCACCCGGGTTTGCATATTTTTTTTCAAAAAGTTTTTGTGTGCAGAAACTACGTTATACTTGGTTTACTTTGATTTTAACCTTTTGGGGGAAGGAAGGGTGTTCCCAAATTTTTGGGTTTCTGTCCCCCCATCTCACGGGCGTCATAAGGGGGCGTTGCGGGTTTGGGTGTTTTTTTTTTTTTATTTTTTCTTCTGAAAAAGGGGGTCTTTTCCCAGTGAGGGCCCTGATTGGCTGATTGGGGTAAAGATGCATAGGACTGCCCGATTTTGAAATCACGTTGAAAGTCGGGGCAGCTTAAAAAAATCTTTTGATCAAAATAGTAAACCCGAGAGTTAAAGTTTTTTCCTTAGGGGAAAATAGAAAAATGCTTCTTTAGGGTTTTCCCTTTTGTGTATTGCCTTTTTGCAGTAGGGGCGGCGGGGTCTGTGTGTGTACTGTATAACTACATTTTTGCCGCACCCTGCCAGTGGCACCGGTTTGAATACTTTTTTTCGAAATTTTTTGTGTGCAGAAACATAGTTATATTTGTTATTTTTATTTTAACCTATTGGGAAAAAAGGGGGTGCTTCCATTTTGGGTTTCTGCCCCCGCCCCTCTCAAGGCTTCATAAAAGGGGGCGGGGTTGCAGGTGGGTGTTTTTATTTATTTTTTCTCTCTGAATTTGGGTCGGTTGACCTGAGAGGGGATTGGCTCGGGATGGGGTGATAAAAAGGGAAAATTTTTGAGATCACTTTTGAAAGTTGGGCGAAAAAAATCGATCAAAATTTTATGTGAACGAGAGTCTCCAAAGTTTTTTCTGTATGTAATAGAAATGTTCTTTGGGATTTCTTTGTAGTGTATTCCCCTTTTTTTCCCAGTAGTGTGCCGCTGGCGCGGTCTGGTGTGTACATGTAAAAATTACATGTGGCCCGCCCCTGCCAGGGGCACCCAGGTTTTGCATACGTTTTTTCAAAAATGTTTTTGTGTGCGAAACATTCGTTAACTTGGTGTACTTTGATTTTAAACCCTTAGGGGAAAGGGAAAGGGGTGCTTCTTTTTGGGGTTTCTTCCCGCCACTCTCAAGGTGCATTAAGAAGGGGCAGTTCGGGTTTTGGGTGTTTTTTATTTATTTTTTTTTTTCTGAAAAATGGAGTCGGTTGACCCAGTGAGAGGCCTGTTTGGCTCGTTTGAGGGGAAAAGATGCATAGGACTCCCCGTTTTTTGAGATCCGTTAAAAAGTCGTGGGAAGCTTAAACATTTTTTGTTTCAAAATATGTAAACCGAGGTCTCAAAGTTTTTTAGATTGATAGCATAATGCTTCTTTGGGGATTTCCATGAGTTTTTGCCCTTTTGCATTTGTGTGCCGCTGGGGGCGGTCTGTTTTGACATGTTAACTTGTGTGCCGCAGCCTGCCAGTGGCACCCAGGTTTGCTACTTTTTTTCAAAATGTTTTTGTGGCAAAAAATTTTTTTTTGGGTGTCTTGATTTTAAAAACCAATATGGAAAGAAGGGTGCTTCTTTTTGGGTTTCTGTCCCCGCCCTCTACAGGCTGCATAAGGGGAAGGGCAGCTTGCAGGTTGGGTGTTTTTTATTTATTTTTTTTTTTTTTGAATAATGGAGGGTCGGTTGCCCCAGTGGGGCCCCCTGATTGGCTCGTTTGAGAGGTAAAGATAGCGGGGGACTGCCGTTTTTGAGACCCTTTGAAAGCGGGCAGTTAAACATTTTTGATAAAAAATTGTGCCCCGAGGTTCAAATTTTTTTCATGTATGATATATAGCATAAATGCTTCTTTAGGGATTTCCAAATGTAGTGTATTGCCTTTTTGCAGGGTGCGTGGCGGCGGTCTTTTTGGGGTACATGTATAATTACAGTGTCCCGCAGCCCTCCCCAGTGGCCCCCGGTTTGCATACGTTTTTTCAAAAGTTTTTGTGCAAAAAACATATTATATTGGTGTACATTGTTTTTAAACCTTTTGGGGGGGAAAAAGGGGGTCTTCCCATTTTGGGTTTCGTCCCCCCCCCATCTCACAGGTGACAAAAGAAGGGCAGTTGCAGGTTGGGTTTTTTTTTTAAATTTTTTTTTTCTCTCTGAATAAGGGAGGTGGTTGCCCCAGTGGAGGTTTTGGCCGATTGAGGGGGAAAAAGATAGCTAGGATGCCCGATTTTGAGATCATTGAAAAGTGTGGGCATTTAAAATTTTTTGACAAATATGTAAAACGAGAGTTAAAGTTTTTTTTTAATGATGATAGCAAAAATGCTTCTTTGGGGATTTCCATGTAGTGTATTCCCCTTTTTTTTGAGTAGGGGGGGGGCCCTGGCGGCGGTCTGTGTGTGTACATTTTTATTTACATGTGTCCCGCACCCCCCAGTGGCACCCATTTTGCAATTTTTTCGAAATGTTTTTTGTGGGAAAAATACTTTATACTGGTGTACATTGTTTTTAACCTTTTAGGGGAAGGAAGGGGGCTTCCATTTGGGTTTCTGCCCCCCGCCCACTCTACGGCTGTCAAAGAAGGGCAGCTTCGTTGGGTGTTTTTTTTTATTTTTTCTCTCTAAATAAGGGAGGTGGGTTTTGACCCATGAGAGGCCTGTTTGGGCTCGATTGAGAGGTAAAGTAGCATAGGATGCCTTTTTGAGACACGTTGAAAGTGGGGGCGCTTAAACTTTTTTTTGTCAAAATATGTGCCCTGAGTCTAAAAGTTTTTTCACCTTTTTTTTTGGGCCCCCTTAGGGGTATTCCCCCTTTTTGGCACCCTGCTGTTACCATGTGCCATTTCCAATATGGGGTGTTTTAAATTATGTTCAAAGGGGGGATTTGGAACCTCAGGATGCAGGGCCTCATAGCAGCTGCTACCGCTGCACCCCGATAACTACGCCACTGCCAGCTCAACCTCCATCTTCCTTGTTTTGATGTTTTTTGCTGCCCCACATAACACACTAAAAAGTTGCAAGCAGAGGCGTAACTTGAGTTTTTGGGGCCCCCTGTGAAAAAAAGTGAATAGGGCTCCTGACAGTAACATGTGCACAACCTTTAACAGTCACACTCCAAACCCCACTTGGTGAAGCTGTCGAAGGACACCAGAAAAAAAATTTTTTTAGCCCTGCACCAGGGGGAAAAGATGAATCGCAATAGGCAAGCAGCTGGTGGAAGAAATCAACTATGTGAGCAAAAAATTGAAAATGGAAAACTAAAAAGACCAGATAATCCCCCCTCGATCTGTGGCTCCTCGCAAGATCTCACCCCATGGGGTCAAAATGATTACAAGAACGGTGAGCAAAAATCCAAGAACCACACAGGTGGCACCTAATGATTGACCTGCAGAGAGCTTGGAACAACATAACAAAGGCTACCATCAGTAACACACTGTGCTGCCAGGGACTCAGATCTTGCAGTGCCAGATGTGTCCCCCTGCTTAAGCCAGTACATGTTCTGGCCGTCTGAAGTTTGCTAGAGAGCATTTGGATAATCCAGAAGAGTATTGGGAGAATGTCATATGGTCAGATGAAGCCAAAGTAGAACTGTTTGGTAGAAACAGAAATTGATTTTTTTCAATAGAGCATTTACTAACGGTGTCTTCTACAATAGCATGACCCCCAAACCAGCAAAAATGACCTTTTTGACACTCAATAACATTTTCAAGAAGAAATTAGTATTTGAAATAAGATTTTTTTCAATAGGGCATTTATACACGGTGTCTTCACAGTAGTATTGCATAGTGTGCCGCTGGCAGTGGTGTGTGTTTTGTAATGTATATATATATATATTTTATATGTGTGCCGCAGCCCTGCCAGTGGCATCCAGGTTCGCATACGTTTTTTTTAGAAGTGTTTTTTGTGCAGAACCAAAACGTTGTATTTGGGGTATATTGATTTTAACCTATATGGGGAGGAAAGGGTCCCTCCATTTTGATTTTCTGCACCTGCCCACTCTTACAAGCTGTCATAAGAGGTGCAGCTTGCAGGTTGGGTTTTTTTCTCTCTGGATAAAGGAGGTCAGTTGACCCAGTGAGAGGCCTGTAGGCTCTATTGAGAGGTAAAAGAATAGTGTAGGACTGCCCTATTTGTGATCACGTTGAAAGTCGTGGGCAGCTTAAACATCTTTTGATCAAATTATGTGAACCGAGAATCTCAAAGTTTTTTTCAAGTATGATAGTAGCATTCTACAGTAGTATGACCCCAAAATCAGCAAAAATGACCTTTTTTGACAGCAAGCAACCAGTATTTGAAAGCGATTACTTTGTATAGCAGGTTTGCTAATGGTATCTTCTGCAATAGCTGGACCCCCAAAACTGGAACAATGAACTTTTGGGCACAGAATCAAATTTGCAGGAAGAAACCAGTATTTGAAAGCGATTTCTTTTTTCTGAAGATTTGCTACAGGTTTCTTCTTCACTAGCTGTACCTCCAAAACTGGAACAATGAACTTTTGGGCACGGAATCAAATTTGCAGCAAGAAACAAGTATATGAAAGCAATTTATTGTTATAGCAGATTTGCTAACGGTTTCTTCTTCATTAGCTGTACCACCAGAACTGGAACAATGAACTTTTGGGCAATCAGAATAAAGATGGTAAAGATGCAGTCAGCAATATAAAAATTCCTAACTATTGCTGTCTATGATTCTCTAAGCTTGCTGTGCCCCCAACCCTAACTGATCTAACTAGCAGCTTTTGCTAACTAAAATCACAGAGAAATAGTGTGCCTGGAGGACACTGCTAGAATATCAAACACTTCTGGTCTGGTTCAACCAAGGATTATAGTGGATATTAGAGTGGATAGCTGCAGTCCCAACATCTTGATCTTATGGGTGCACTCAGTGATCAGGATTATCAGTAGAAGTTGGTGTGGTAATACATCTGAGAATACACAGATCCCAGCTAGAGCATAGTTGCTAGGGCAGGCTTCCTCATGGAGGCAGCCCTGTACCTAATAAAGGTGTGGAGGGCTGTCAGTGGAAGGCTTGGACAGGCCGACATGGGAGGAAGGGAAATCCCCGGTGGGCTTCTGGTCATGATGGCCCCTGAGTAAGGAAGCCCATGGAGGTCCCAGGCTTCTTTTCAGGGAGAAAGGCAGAGTAAGAGTGGCACAAAACAAGAGTTATGCACAGTTTCTGCAGTCATGTAGAGTAGCTGTTGGGTTGGCCCCAAGAATCAGCTTCACTAGTGGACTTGAATAATTAATTACACTGGTGGGCTCCAAGCATCGACTCCATTGGTGGAATCCAAGCATCAACTACACTGGTGGGCCCCAAGCATCAACTCCACTGGTGGACCCAAAGCATCAACTCCAGTGGTTTGTTCCAAGCATCAACTCCACTGGTGGGCACCAAGAATCAACTCCACTGGTGGGCCTCAAGGATTCAGTCCACTTGTGGGCCCCAGGCACCTCAGTCTGACAGTGGTTTTAGGTATATGTGTATGACCACTCGTTGTATACGCTAATAAGTGCTTGAGTGTATTTCTGTGCATAAGTCCAATGAACCGCATTTATCAAAACTGTCTAACAGTAAAACTAAATTTGTTGCCCCCTAGCAACCAATCACAGTTCAGCTTTCTTTTTTCCAGTGCAGTTTAAAAATGAAAGCTGAGCTCTGATTGGTTGCTGTGGGAGACAAGGACAGTTTTACTGTTAGACAGTTTAGATAATTGAGGCCTAATTTACTGACATGTGAAAGTATGTATGTCTGCATATTGTTAAAAGAAAAGAATAAAATGCAAAGTTCCTACATAGAGATCCTACATACATGGGGTCCTACCTAGAGATATACATAAACTCAAAATATGCATAAAACACATTTTTTAAATAAAATATAATTTATTTAATAAAAATTACATATAAGATAAAACTCTGATCTATCTGATATCTACTTTTTCATATCTACATTAGTGGTCGGGTGGTCGACTAATAGCAATCGCATGGCTTTCAATACCTTCTTTATTGATGATGACCACCCTACTCTTACATCTCCAGCGCCCAGATGTCACTTCTCTACTCTCCCGGATCCCTGACTGTCTTTCGTCCATATCCTCCTTCTTCTCCTCACGTTCCTGAAGCTCTAAGATCGTGGGAAAACTGTATTCATCTTCTTCCACCATCACTTTTCTCATACCCCTCTCACCTGATCTCTCTATCACAGTCCACATGGCTACACTCTCTCACCAGTCACACATGTCCGCTGCCTTGGGATTACCTCTTGACGCCACACTCTTGTCCTTCAAACCAACACATACCAAACCTCTACATTCCACCCTGCGCATCACCTGGAAAAAAATCTCCCGTATCCGTTTTCTTTCCTTAACTTCGAAAGCACAAAATGCTGGTCACATGCCCTCGTTATCTCCCGCCTAGACTACTTGCAACACCTTCTCTGTGGCCTCCAGCTAGCACCCTCACTCCCCTCCAATCCATCCTTCACTCTTGCTGCCCGTCTGATTCACCTCTCTCCTCGCTATCCTCTGCTCTCCCCTATTGCCAATCCTTCATGGTTCCATTGCCCAGCGATCAGTTACAAGTTAGCAACCCTTGACCTACAAGGCTCTCATAACCATTCCCCTAATACATTCTGCCTCTATTCTCCAGATATCTCCCCTCACGCAACCTCCGCTCCTCTCAGGAACCCTTCTTCTCCTTGCTCGTCTCCCCTTACATGCCCTCACACAACCGCTCTCCAAAGACTTCTCGTCGCTTCATACAAACTAATCTGGGACATCACTCACTGCACACAAAAACCTCAGACTCTCCACACTCTCACCAGCTTCAAAGGCAACCGTGTAAAAACAACCATTTCTTCAGGAGTGCCTATAACCCACAACAATAACCCTGCTGTCACTACACTATCCATAACCATGTCTGCCATCACCTTCGGTACTCTTCCCACCTTCCTCATAGACTGTAAGCCCTCACGGGCAGGGACCTCTCTCCTTCCTGTACCATTGTCAGTTAGTAATTTGTCACCTTTGTATTGTTTGACCTATGTTATGTATGAAACCTGAATGTTCAGCGCTCTGGAACCAAGGGCGCTAAAAAATAAAATAATAAATAATAATATAAATAATCCCCCATCTATGTCACAAATAAGTTAAAATGCAATGTTTATGTATTCATACCCCAAAAGAGTAAAAATAGGGAGTGTAATGTGTCCCACAGAGAACAAAACCAGTTATATCCCGACAGCAATAACAACAATTGTATGATCTGAAATACTGGGATGAAACAAAAAAATAAAATGGCCTGGTCCTTGTGGGTTTAGGTACAGAATCCTTGTATTTCTTATGAGTGTGCCTGTGCAACAATTCTATAGCTTGATTTAATGCTTAAGCTACATCCTATACTGCAGTAACAGCAATATCAAGAAGACACCAAAGGTCTTCTGCTTCCTTATTGTTAAATTACATCATACACTAGACTCAAATGATCTGGAGAATCCAATACATTGTGGATAGATCATGTAGAACACAGATATTATCAGAAATTTGAATATGGAGAATAAACTAAGAAAAACAGTATCAGGCATTGACCCCTCTTTTATGGCAGTCACTAATGACCCTGATCACGGCTCATATGCCTATTTATGGTGGGCTATCCTGTGCTGGAGTTTAACTGTATAATGGCAGCTGAACTCCCGCCCTAGAGGCTAGGTTTAGCGGAACCTCTGTTCCCGGCTACTTAAAGGGGTTGTCCATTTTTTCTTTTTTTTTTTCATTAATTAGGTTCACTATGGGTTACAATGTATTTATAACTTTATTAATGTTAAGTGTTTTCTACGTGTGTGTTTTTATTTTTATTATTATATATATGGCAGTAAACACTGATATTCCATATGGAACGTCATCCCTTACTACTGCATACACTGTAGAAGCATTGGCTGGCCTGCTGACTAGCATGCGTGCACGCTAGTTGGGAGACAGCTGCTGCTATAGTATAGATTGTCACACTACGTTGTATAGTATGATGTTTCATTCGGTGAAGACTGCAGACCACTACAGTCAGCAGGCCAGCCGGACCTTCTATAGTGTATGGTAGTAATAACGGATAATATTTTGAATGGAACGTCATCACTTACTGCCATGCACATAATAATAAAAATAAGCACAAAAAACATACGCACAAAACATTTACGGCAACATGTATGAATGGGGCTGCACCAGTTTTCTGGTGTACTTCTAGCCAAAAAGAATGTATGAACAGGTGCACTCCAAGCTTTAGAGTGCGACAAGTCCCTTTGTAATGTGGCAAAGACACATTTTAATGCGTCAAAGATTTGGGGCGTTCTGGTGGCGTCACATCACATTCATAGAAGTAGACACATTTATGATCCTTTGACACCAAACTTAGGTGTCATGGGGGCTGGCGCAGGTGCCGTCGCCCCCCGCGGCCGCCCCCCTGTGACCGTCCCCTTGCTCCCCGGGTCCCGGCGTCAGTGCACTTACCCGTCCACGCTCCTGTGCTCCCTGCTCCTGTCTGTCCCAGCCCCAACGCGCGTACCCACTGCCTAGGGCGCGCACGCGACGGCTGGTCTGGATTTAAAGGGCCAGCGCACCGGTAATTTGTCAATTGCCGGCCGCTGGTCCTATATAAGGTATACGCCTCCTGCACTGTCTGCCAGATTGTTGGTGTGCGTTTAGTGTGTTTTGAGAGTATTAGAGTTCCGTATTGATTACCCGTGTACCAGTCCGTTCCACTACGTTTTCTGACCTTGCCTGTTTGCCGCCCGTCTCTAACCACGAACATCTGCCGCCCGTCCTGATCTCCTGCCTGTTCCCGACTACGTCTCTGTATTACGATTCTGTACGACGCATTACCCTCGCCGCCATCGCAAGCAAGTCACGTCAGGGGTAGCGACCTGGTTGCCTCACGCCGCAGCAAGTCCATCCCGCTTTGCGGCAGGCTCTGGTGAATACCGGGGGCTACTTAGACGCCGCTCCCTGGCTTGGATTAACTATCATCGCTTGCGGTGGTCCAGCGAATCCACCAACCCATCACAGAACAATCTGGCCATGGATTCCGCCAGGGTACCATTGCCCGATCTCCGGGACATCACGACGGCCGTCGCCCAGCAGAGCCAGCGTATTGACCAGTTCGTGGCCATGATGCAGAACCTGCGGCCCGCTACCTCCGCCTGCGGCTGCTTCCGCCGCGCCAGCATCAGTTGCTCTGGCAGCCAGTGCTGTACCTGCTCCTGCATCGGGACCATTTCTGCATCTGCCGCTCTCCTCACGCTATGATGGAGACCCCAAGAAGTGCCGTGGCTTCATCAGTCAATGCTCCATCCACATTGAGATGTTGGGGCATCAATTCCCTACCGAGCGGGCTAAGGTGGCCTTTATAATTAGCCTCTTATCTGGGGAAGCCTTGGCCTGGGCCACTACGCTATGGGACCGAGGAGATCCGTTGACGGCAAATTTGCAAGCCTTCCTCCAGGGGTTCCGCACCGTCTTCGAGGAGCCTGGCCGCACCTCCTCCGCTACCGCAGTGCTGCTCCGTCTCTGTCAGGGCGACTGCACTGTGGGTCAGTACTCCGTGCTGTTCCACACCCTAGCCTCTGAGTTGGACTGAAATAATGAGGCTTTGGTGGTGACCTTCTGGCAAAGCCTTCCTGGGCGTATTAAAGACGAGCTCACTGGTCGGGACCTGCCATCTGCTCTGGACGAACTGATTCAGTTAGCCACCCGAATTGATATTCGGTTTGCCGAGAGACAACAAGAGCTCCGCCACCAACGGGAGATCGCCCGACCACGCCGGCTACCTTGTCTGGCTCCCGTTTTCCAATAACCTCCACTTCCTCCGCCAATGGTTCCTGAGGACGAACCCATTGACCCAGGAAGAACGCTCACAGCGTCGCCAGAGGCAGCTGTGCTTCTACTGTGGCGGTTCTGGCCACTTCATTGGAGACTGTCTGGTGGGCCCGGGAAACTCTCGCACCTAAAGCTCACAGGAGAGGCATCCCTAGGTGTCAGAGCGGCCTCTCCCCGTCTGACCATTCCCGTACTCTGTGGAGTTTCGCCGGACAGCACCTTTCAAGCCACCGCCTTCCTTGATTCGGGGTCCGCTGGAAATTTTGTAAGCCACGCGCTGGTGTCCAAATTTCGTCTCCCGGTGACCCCTCTGCAGAAACCCATGTTCGTCTCCTCCGTCAGTGGCGAATGCCTAAAGGACGCTATTCGGTTCTGCACTGCGCCCCTCACCTTGCAGATTGGGGCCTTACACAAGGAGACTCTGAGACTTCTCGTTCTGCCTCGCTCCTCTTCTGAAATTCTCCTGGGCCTCCCTTGGTTGCAAGACCATGCCCCGACCTTAGACTGGAACACGGGCGAGGTTATCCGTTGGGGTCCCACGTGCCACTCGCGATGCCTTCCTGTACTCCGTCCAGCTCTACGGCCCGCCTCTGTAAAGTCTACGAAGCCTCTGCCGGGTCTGCCCACTCCTTACCAGGATCTAGCCGACGTCTTTTCCGAAAGACAGGCCGAAACTCTTCCCCCGCACCGGCCGTTCGACTGTCCTATTGACCTGCAACCCGGTAGTACTCCTCCCCGAGGCAGAGTCTATCCTCTTTCTGTCCCGGAGACTAAGGCGATGTCGGAATATGCCCAGGAGAATCTCCGTTAAGGCTTTATACGCAAGTCTTCCTCGCCTGCGGGGGCCGTTTTTTTCTTCGTTGAAAAGAAAGCTGGTACTCTCCAGACCTGTATCGATTATCGGGGACCCAATAAAATCACTATAAAAAATCGATACCCCCTGCCTCTGATCTCGGAGCTTTTTGATCACTTGTGTGGCGCAAACATTTTTTCCAAGTTGGATTTATGCGGAGCATACAACTTGATTCATATCCGTGAAGGCGATGAATGGAAAATGGCCTTTAATACCTGAGATGGCCATTTTGAATATCTCATCATGCCATTTGGCTTCTGCAACGCTCCGGCGGTGTTCCAGAATTTTGTCAATGAGATCTTCCACGATCTTCTCTATGTCTGTGTTATTGTCTATCTGGATGACATCCTAATCTTCTCTCCTGATCTGGAGACTCACCGCCACCACGTCCGCCACGTGCTCAGACGTCTCCATAGCCACCAACTGGAGAAATGCTTGTTTAAACGCACCTCGTTGCCCTTCCTAGGGTACATTGTCTCGGATCATGGTCTTCAGATGGATCCCTCTAAGCTTTCTGCGGTCTTACAGTAGCCTCGACCTGTGGGCCTTCGGTCCATCCAACGCTTTTTGGGGTTTGCAAACGATTACAGACAGTTCGTCCCGCATTTCTCCTGGCTCGTGGCCCCGCTGGTGGCCCTTATGAAGAAGAATGTAAACCCCAAATCCTGGCCTCCAGAAGCCCAAGAAGCATTTGATCGCCTTAAATCAGCATTCGCTTTAGCTCCTGTTCTGTCTCGCCCGGACCCGCAGCGGTCGTTTGTCCTAGAAGTGGACGCCTCCTCAGTTGGTGCAGGCGCTGTCCTCCTACAGAAGTCCTCATCTGGGAAACTGCGTACTTGCGGCTTCTTTTCCAAAACCTTCGTCCCCAGCCGAAAAAAAATTACACGATTGGTGATCACGAACTACTGGCCATTAAGTTAGCCCTAGAAGAATGGTGGCACTTGCTGGAGGGGGCTCGCCACCCCATCGATATCTTCACCGATCATAAAAATCTTCTTTATCTTCAGTCTGACGGCTGGTCTGGATTTAAAGGGCCAGTGCGCCGGTAATTTGTCAATTGCCGGCCGTTGGTCCTATATAAGGTATACGCCTCCTGCACTCTCTGCCAGATTGTTGGTGTGCATTTAGTGGGTTTTGAGAGTTTTGGAGTTCCGTATTGATTACTCTTGTACCATTCCGTTCCGCTACGTTTCCTGACCTTGCCTGCTTGCCTCCTGCCCTGACCATCTGCCCGTCTCTGACCACGAACCTCTGCCTCCCATCCTTATCTCCTGCCTGTCCCCGACTACGTCTCCGGATTACGATTCTGTACCACGCATTACAAGCAAGTCACGTTAGGGGTAGCGACCTGGTAGCCTCACGCCGCAGCAAGTCCATCCCGCTTTGCGGCGGGCTCTGGTGAATACCGGGGGCTCCCTGGCGTGGCTTAACTATCATTGCTTGCGGTGGTCCAGCGAATCAACCAACCCGTCACACTAGGCACAGAACAGTTAGAACAGACAGACCAGGAAAAAGGTGATCTGCCTGAGCCAGATTTGTCGTATTGGCACTAGACTGCAACTATATGTATGACCTGAAGAAGAACAGGTTCATACATTCTGGCCCATTCTACATTGCTTAAGCTATTAGAAGGCCGTCAGCAAACCC